>QNGE01002027.1:113788-131191 GCA_008508345.1 Paragonimus westermani | reverse complement strand
TGCTGTTAGTTCCATACGTTGACTACTGTTCTGGATTCTCGTCTCTGAAACACAACGGACATCGACGTTTAACGAGTCCAACATTTACCCGCGAGCGCTGAAACCACCTACATCAACTATGCATTCTAGGCCCAAGCAAAGGACGAGGGAGGTGTGAAGCTGAGTGGTACGAGATGGGACTTACAGACACAGAGTTGGTACACTTGGCTGTATCTGTTGTGGGACATACAGAGTAATCACTAGGAATGGGGTTCAGTAGGGTTCGGCAGTAGCATTCTTTCGCCTACCCACCCTGTTGTATGCAGCAGATAGAGTGACCTAGTTTATACAGGGAGACTGCTGATGCAGTGCGGAATTAACAGTGTTGTGAATAAGCATGGTTGTGTGTGTTGGCTGAGATGCTCTCAGAAGGCTCAGACCTACACACGAGGACGATTAGAGTTCTCAACCAAAACCTTTGGCTCAGAAGCCTGTACCGCGAGGTAGTGGGTGAGTGGCAGTGTGTCATAACTGGTACTCTTTCGGGAAGAAATGTCAGTCCTCTTCCAACCCCCAACCCAAAGCATAAGGAGACTGATTTGTCATACCTCTGCCTATTGTCCCGCCTGATATGAGTGATTTTTTATCGGTGTGGTCGCCACACCGTCCAGCTTAGCCAAATAGATCATCGAGGTGCGCAAGCCGTCACAGCCCATCAAGGTCCAGTCTCGTCTTATTACTTCCACGTGCTTACTGAACATAGTCCGTGTATCGTAACCGAGTTTGTCGGTCGAGATTCCTCTGCAAAATACATGATACGTAATCCTACTTGCGTGTCCTAAGTTCATTGCGGGAAATAACTGCTTTAAATTATTAGCTGACTGGTCCAACAGAAGTGCAAAGCTGCAACCAATCACATCGACAAAGTTCTGACTAGTGGAATCTGTAATCCACAGGAATAGTCAGAGGATTGAGTGATTGTGTGATATTAGGTAGTGAGAAAGAACTATCGTTCTGTAACGCGAGTCAATGAATATTCTGATAATCGACGGAATCTCCGCATTTACCAGTTGGTTCATAGTATAATAACAACGTACTGAAAGCACGCTGCGTGCAAGGCTTTCCTAAACGTATCGATGGTAGCTCGATAGCGAGATGGATGTGGTGCTTTTATATCGAACAGTTCGCAGAATGTCCTAACTAGGTACCAAACGGAATCTACGCATTCCATTCGTATTCGTAAAAAGTAAAATATTTCCAGGCGATCAATATAAACTTTGAAGATTAATGAATTTTACGGTTGTTTTTGAAGTTAGGTACATTTTTCACTTTGAATTAAGCTTGTTATACAAAAAAAAACATTGAACCAAACTGCACGCACTCGCACGTGGATTTGACGAATGGTCACATTTCGTTGAGCTGATGATAAGTTCATAATCGAAGCACAAGACTGATTAGACAAAACGGTCAAATGGTAACACCAAGTCAACATCACCAAAAGTCGAAAATAAACCACCACTCGTTCTAATTTGATTGGCCGGAAACATGATACAGGCATAAAGAATGGGTGAGAACACACCCATTGGTCAACTTTACGACCAAGACGCCAGTGCTGGTTTACAACCGGTGCATGTAGCTTATCACAAGTTCGGGCCTAGAAGTTGGCTGCAATTGATATCCATTATTGGGAGCGCCTGAATGAATTCATGACATGTCGGACCGTGCTGATTTATAGTAATCCAGTCGACCAGACGACTCGTACCAACTTATCGTAACTGGAGGGAGCGAGTAAACCGGATTGAGGAACTTACGTGGTGGATCAGCAAACAGGGCATAGCACTACTGTGGACGTCGATTGTTGAAAATTTAGTCACGTTATGTTTAGCTTGCTCGATTGAGACGGTTCCAAAGACTAAAACGATAGACGATCAAATGTCTGTTTATTGCATCGTTTATCCAAACGCTTGGGAAATCGTGTTAATTATTGTTCGCTAAGATGCGTTTTATTTTGTACACTCTGTTTTTCTAGATGTGCTCGGGTAGGAATTGAGTGACATTCTTTTTATCCTGTTAATTTATCGCTACTACCAATCCTTCCTATTTTTCAAAACCAATGTTCCTTGAACTCCCAAGCGAGATGCTCTAAGACGGTGACACAAACAGACTTGACCGAAACGACAGTGGCGTTATCGATCATCCTTTTGCATGCTCCCGGGGATTGATCAGATGTACCGGTAACAAACGAGTGCCTGCATCAACACGGCGTCGTTGTGCCTTACTGGACGCTGTCCATGATTGAACTATGACACACAAGTTCTCAGCCACTATGGTTCTCGTAGGGTGATTGTATTTGTTGCCAGATCACTAATTTCATCTTATTTCAAGAAACCTCTCAAGGCAGTCCTTACCACACTGGGAATAAGCTGCTGTTAGTACAATACCAATAATTCTCATCGTTCGGTTTCTTCCGTTCAACGCCCACTGGTCATTTCGGGTTAGTGACGGGCTATCGTTTTGACAAGTAGCGCTAGCAATCGGTATTGCAGGTATCCGACTGAACGATGGTTGAATTATTCTTTGCTCCCTAGCTTATCAATATCACCTTTCTCTTTGAGGATGGGGACGATGTCGTTTTAAGCGTCCCACTGCAAACGGACTGTCATAGCTTAGTCCATCGAGATATTCAACCATTCTTGTCCGGGTTTGTCCCACATCCAGGCAAACACCTAAATCTTAATTTGTCAAATGTACATACACAACACTGAACCATACGGTGCCACAATCGATCCAAGTTATCACAACATACCTTTTGTTTCACGTTTCAAGCTTTCTCACACTCCGCAGTAATAGTACCTTTTCCAGTTTAAGATGTCCCAATGGGGTCATCTGGGCTTCAGCGTCGAACATAGTCGCACAGGTAATGTGAGAACGGGTACGCTAAGAAAACGAGGATGATTCGATTATTACAAAGCGAGAGGACGTGGTCCCGCCAGGTACAGAGTCAACTAAGTTAACTTGCATGAACCCAGTTACCTGGGACATCTTAACTTGACGTAGAGATACATTAAGCTGGAAAATGTACAGTAACACATAACGTATTTTCTGTACGACCTGTGTTGGTTCACCAACTGACCTGGCACAAGTAATGTTAGACGCTATTTCGCGTTCTGCNATGTAGTTCCCATTTAACTGAAAATCGGTACCTTCATTTTCCTGAAGACAGATCAGGATGTGCGGCGTTCGAGTGAACAGTTCATTCTGCATGTTTGTGTGCCTTGAATCGGATCAGCTGGGATAGTGACGTTCAGACAAGCGTCCGAAAATCAAATGAGTGGTAGCTGCGTGAGAATGAATTCAAGCGCGTGTTTCGGGAGGGAATTGTAGACATCGTAGGTTTTAGTAGCATGGCCGTACTACGTTACGACCAATGAGGCCGTGAACACGCTGACCTTCCCTGACTGGTAGGTCACCGACGTCCTCACAGCGAACCGTCAACGAGGAGATCGTCGGTGCGTCGAGTCCAGAGAAGTTAGGTCGATCGCATATTTTTCGTTTGTATCAACCAGTAATCCTCGTCGTCTGGCAAACCACGTGCATTCAAGTACAGAAACTTGGATCACGGTGACCGTACACCTTTTATTTCATTCAGTCTTGTTGCTTTATTGTATGCTGAAGATCTTGCTTGGTTTCCCAGTCAAAAATTGAACATGCGTTTGCCCTCCTAATTCCACACACTGTGCTAATATGCACTCTCGTACTGAAATTTTTCCTGTCTCATCTTCAATATCTCTTTCCCAGCTCAGATCTTCTCACCAGGGTTGGCACTTTTTAGAGAGGTAAGGGTTACACTTTCATACCAGGCTACCATCTGGATAACCAGCACTGTCCGGCTGGATCACAAAAGATGTGAAAATTAGACAAATTAGACAAGATAAAGAAAAACAACTTACACAACTTACTAAATAGTCATCCAAACTGTACACAGTCCAACCAAAGTCAGCCACCTTCCAGTTCCAGAACAAATCGATCACAAATGGGTGCATTCGCTTTTCTACTATCAGATGCACGTGCAGGTGAAATCGGTTCGGGATTGTGGTCTTGGATGGACATGATCTCTGAACTTCTGTCGAATCAGCTGGTGGCAACAGACGACAAGCTGGTAAGCGTTCATCCACTCTGCCTTGGTAGTAGAGAACGCTTTTTAACAAAGTCATTGTTCGTAGAACAGTCTTCTCACCTTTAAGCACAAAGGCGAGATGGACTGCCGAGTCCGGTGGTGGGGGAGAGAGCCGTTTCTTTGAACCGTGGCAATGCGAATAAGTGGTAGGTTGCTGAAATGCATAAATAGCAACAGTCAGTTCTGCGAAAATTAGAAAAAACCTGCCGTTGAAGTAGTGGCCCGAACCCCTGGTAATTCACAGTTAAATAGGGATTTTACAAAATCAAGTCCATAGACTTCCCAGTTGGCTCCTTTCGAAAACAAACACTAGACTCGAGTTTCGCTCTCATTAGAGCTCGACAGTGGTTCATATCCTTGCCACGACCGAGACTAGAACTGTGGCCACGCTTGTATAAGGCAACCGTGTTCACCACTGTGTCAATGACCTCACAGTAGACACGAACGAATTGCCATGTGTGAACGCTCAACCACTTTCGTTTGTGAGTAATGATCAGTTCATCAGAGCAGAAAGAAGACATATATTGCGATATGTTAACATTTCATTTACTCTCATCAGTCGCAAACGTAAAACATGCCAGTTATATACATCAAATATTTAACGACACACAGGGACTAGACACACATGCAAGCACACCACTTATTATGTAATCATGACCATGGCAACCCGACCGGTTGTTTCAACCACTTCTGTGCACATAACGTCGGTTGGTAAGTTCGAATGAGCATCGCTTCGCAGAAAGCTAGTAACTTCGGATTTCGGTTGCGCAACAGTATCTTGAATGAGTTTACTGGGTCAACTTGATGACCTGTTGTCATGAGGTGTTTAGCAATCGATGAGGTTGGATTTCGAGTAATCACTGCACAAAGTTGGGACTGGCGCGTCATCTGATGTTTCAACCACTTCGGGATGTGTTCGGCGACTCGCTGTGATAGTTGTCGGTCTGTTCTGCCTATGTAAACGTCACTGCAACTGCAAGTGAACTGGTACACAACATGGGAGACAGAACAGTTTGACAAACTACTTTTGCGTTTTCGGAGAACTGGTCCACTAGTGGTATGAAATAAGCGCAACTGCGCAGCCGCATACGTTCGAGCTAGGGCTGATTTTAATTTGTGCTTTATGTCATTGGATAGATGATCACCCTTGAATGGCAAGAATAGGCAAACATCCTTCTTTTGAACCGTCAGTACAGGCTCAGAGCTCTTCTTCACCGTATTATGTGCATCAATGAATTTGTCGGGGTATCCATTTGTTAGTAAAGTTCGCCTCAACAACTCCTGTTCTGTCTTCAGAGTGTCCGGAGTACAAATACGTTTGGCTCTCTGAAACAGTGGTTAAAGGGAACTCAGTGTTTCAAAGTAATGATCAGGTTGGCCGATCGCCTCGAGAGGAGACACAATAGCCGTTCCCTTAACTCCAATCGACTAGGGCTTTTCTCCAAGTTTAAATCTCAAAATTCATTAACTTAAGTGGAATTTTGATTACTGATGAGTAGTGGGAGATTTGGTTTCTCATGTAGACTGAACATCACCCCGCAACTGATTGTACAATCTGTATGAGAAACCAAATGTTCTACCACTCACTAGGCATGGTCGTGAGCTACTCCCGCCTTCATGAGCGTTCTATTAACGGTTGTTTTCCTAACTGCTCAGCGCCCATAGGCTGCAGCGTAAGTCACAAGGTCGAAAACAATGAACAAGACAAAAGTCCAGACAGCACATTGTGGGTGTGCTGTCGAGACGAAGGCTGAAACGCTCGTGAAGGTCAGAGAGGCAGATGACCACGCCAACTGTGAAGGTCACACACCACTGTACCTAGTTAGACTTTTTGCAAAACCGTTTTCGGAGGATTGGAGACTTCCACGACAAAAATTGCGCGAATTATACCGGTGTGTTTGAGAGCCAGATAGCGCATTCACCTTGCGTGGAATTTGCCGTTCCATTTTGTAATCTGTCAGAAACGATTCATTTTCGCTGTGCTTGATCTGTTTGTTTCGGCGATGCCGTTTTGTTCGACACATACTACGTCGTCACAGCTAATCGCATAAATCATAACTTGAATTTAGCCATCGTTTCCACTGGCATGATCCATTGTCACAATCGGTGAAACTTGACGCTTGCCGGAGCCATGATAGTCAATTATGTTAGACATGGATTTTTGCTCCCTACAACCTTAGACTGTTCTGGATTCAGTTAGTAACGATTCTCGTCCATCTATCATATAGTTATTACAAATAAATGGCGTAAAAACCAAATAAACCGAAAGTATCACGGTTTACTCACACCTAATGGGGATATCAGTCTGTCACCCGTGAATACTAAATTTGGTGAAATAAGTCTAAGAGTCTTGTTTTGAATTATCTTTAGCGGAAAGCAGTGAAACGAAGGACGCCACGTTTGCTTCAAGGATTACATGAATTATGAGAAAATTGGACTAACAGTTACTATTAGATCTGAACAAGCATATACGGACTTGTCAATTGAGTGACGTACCGTCGCTGGCCACAGTAATGTCGCAACTCGGTAGTCCACTGAACTGGGTTAAGGTATTATACTGCACAGAGAAAAAGGTTACAAGATTTGCCAAACTTCAGCTAACTGCAGTAGGCCAAGTCCAGAAGAAAGTTGAGATGCTATCGAGTACGTGAAGAGTAATGACGAAGAAAGTGTGCAGATAAGACAATCACATTCGCTGCCATGCGAATTGATGACTAGAAAGGAATTCAGACCGACGGGCATCTGAACGGATCCCAAACAATTGTCAACACGTCCACAGAGAATCCTACTTTATACTGCAAAGCTGAACGATCGAGTGGTCAGAAAAATTCATCTACATGAAACAAAATACTCGTTCGTCATGTCCCTACTATATTAGTAAGTGCTTGTCAATTGAAAGAGGCATTGTAACTGCGTCTGTTCGAGGAGCGAGTGCAGAAACTACCCGTTGAAAAACATCCACAATACACACGATATATCTCGATATGCTTGTGCGTTTGTGTTCACACGTGATTATACATTTAAAAAACGTTCTACACTAAAAACTGATCGATATACGACAAAAATCCTCGAGACCTCGAGCTTATTCAGCGAATTGGTTGGATACACCGTGATTGGCTGCAATGCATATGATGATGTACGAACCAAATATGTTGTTCGGCTACACCCGTCCAATATGGCTATTACACAGTCACCGGTGAACAGTACCCCTATCCATTAGAACTTTGGACAAGACCGGAGTATGCTACCCGATTTCAGGAAGCATGTGCTTCGCAATTTTGTACATCTGCTTCTGATTATTCAAACGCTCATTCTGCGATGAGGTGAGGAGAAGACTAGTAAAAAAAGTACATCTTCCACCCAATAAAACCATTTGTATACATGCATAAGAAAAACAGTCACATGGAGTTAGCCATGAATAAGACTTACGTCATTTCCAGGTAGACTCGACATTTACGACAGTACTCTCATTTCTTTGCCTTTCATCGTTTGCACACAAAATCGTTCAGTGTGGCGGACAGAATGAGCAAGTGACGTCCTTCATAACAAAATGGACTACATGTTCCAGAATACGTATGCGGCATTCCTGCTGGTTCAGTACTTGATCAGGATCACCACTTATCAACGCATCACAGTGGACCCGCAACTGCTGCTTGACTCTCGTGTTCACTACACTCCAGACATTCTCAATGGAATTCAGCATAAGCGAACAAGGTGTTAGCCGCAATAGATGCCTTCCTGGATAAGCATCTTCAGGAAAGATGCTTTCCAAATCATTATGGCAAGGGACATTGTCACTAATTACCACTATTATTGACGTAGCAGTGCCGATCTTCAGTTTGTCCATCAGAGCACAGTCACTACTGCTGTAGACACTCACTGGCACCGTATAGGTCGGAATATAACTTTTTGTCATTGCTCCAACCAAATGGCCTCTGCCGTTGGTGACAGAAATGCACGTTTTCATCCCCTTCAAAGAACGTCCCATCGACCTTGTGCAGAGTCTTGGGGCCCGTATAACACTCCAAGAATCGATCAACAAAATGGCGTCGTACCGCCCGGATCTCATTAGTGTTCATGCTTCACAGTGATGAATCGCCCATTCGTAGTTGTCAACACTTCTTCCGCAAATTGCTGTTTCAAAAATGCGAGTCATTGTCAGGGTCGTGGAGATCCATTCTATTAGCATGTCGATTTCCGATTCATTCAAAATTCTACTACTATGTCCTCCGCGGAGTTGCGTTTCGTAACTGATGTAACATGGGACCAATTATACGCGGTCTTGCAACTGACTCCACTTCGGCGAGCTACATACCACGCGTCAATCATCGCCTCTTTCGAAAGCTTTAATAATGCGTCCGCACCTATCGGCACTGATGCGGCTGTATTTATGTCTGTCACCCATAGCTGATACTGGAATACTAAAACATGCTTATGAGACCACTTAACAGCACCCATGTTGTAGGTCACCGGGTGAATGACGACATTCATAGGTTCGTGCTCTCCGCCTTCTGTGGGCCGGACTGTATACCCTGATTGGACCACATGACGGCTTTGATAGCCCGTGTTCTCTCGGATATCACCTTATCGTAGCAGTCATTGTGTGCAATTGGAATCAAAAAGGTCGCAAAACATGACTTCACTAGACCAACCACAAACCACTTCCATGGCTTGAAGGTGCAATGGAGAAATTCTACTGCCTTAAAACGAAAGGCTTTTACACAAAAAATGAATTTCTATGCATAAAAGGGAAACCAGTGTGGAAAAAAGGTATACAGATGAGCACAAGTGGAAAACGGTGTTAGAATCCGGTAGGGAGCACACATCAAGTTCCAGAGAGTGCTAGTCAGAGCAGCTTGCTGATCAACTTGTCGGAGAGTGTAGACATCGAAGGTTTCAATGATTGCCATCTATCCTGACCTTAGGAAACAATTATCACTCAAATATACGGGAAAGGCGAAAAAATTGGAAGGCAAAATAGGAGAAAGTCATAATTGATGCATATCACCACTGTCAGGAAGGCAACTTTCGATAATTCCGGTCGTTTAGGTAATGAGACGAACAAATCTGGGTGAGCGGACCTTCGACCACCACACAGTGTGCGTAATGATGCTGCGCGTTGCCTTCTCTATACCAGATCCGAGCAGGTTAGCCGATACTAGCTGTCCGTAGACGATCAGAGCCGCAAAACGCGTGCCCACATTTTTCCAAACAGTGTACATTTATCGACAAATGGATTGAGAATAACACAACGTTACAACCAAGTTGTATCACAACTTTTTCCCTTCTCTCTTTTTATGCAGGGTTTGTTTTGTTTTCCTCGTGGTTGTATGACAGATAAGCATCAGTGTGAACCACTGATTTGTTGCTGTCTATTATGCTGCTGCTGAAGATGATGATGATGCAACACAAGTGAAAGCAACACGATGTGTCTCAATTGCTGAGAGGAAACCTGCAAATTCCGATCAATGTTTTAACGGTTTGCAAATCGGTTTTGTCCGTGAATGCAGCTTTTTAACACCTACCGGTTGGTGAAAAATGATTGCCGTAGCACACCATATTATGGAAGTATCCTATGTAATATATTGTCTATCCAAATAGGAAGGGGCATATCATTTCCAAACCTTGGACGGCCCGTCAGCTGCTGTGGCGTTGGTCGACAGACAGTTGCCATCGCTTGTGGGTCGTAATAGGTGAGACATTGAGGAGACAAAGATGGATGATGCGATTTGGACGACATACACTCCCTGTGTTGGCTAGCCCAAGCACGCTACGATGGTGGGTAAAACAAATTCACTAACCAGGCTCAGTTAGGTTAAGTCCTTACACTCGAAATCCCTTGAAACGCTTTGGACTCTACTCCTTGTAACCAAACCACTGTTAGTGGAATAAACCACAGGCGCATACAGTGTAACGGCAATCAAGAAAACTAGCCCGACCACGCAAGGTTGTCAAATGGTGCAAGCTAACGTCCACTGGTTTGCATCGCTAATAAAAAAACAGTCACGTACAAATGAGCTTTTCCAAGACGGTGCTGTACGGGAAAATGATATCCACGACTCCACAACGGCTTGCTGACGGAAATCCTCTTAAATGCAAACACACCATGAGCAGCTGGCCAACCGGACAATTCTGAAATGACATGATTTACAGAACGGATTATGATACTGTGTGAGTAAAGTATACCATTTCTCATCAGCCAGTCTCTTTGGAAATGGTCAGATCATAGTGCACACGCACAGAGAGAGAGAACATGTTCAACCTAACTGCATCCCATGTTCTCAGCTGACCCATGAGCGTTACACACCAACTCTACTCCAGTGGTAGCCGTTCACATACTGCCGATCAGATACAACAATGAATTACCTATAAGTGGCTTGGCAGATTCGATAATTCAGGAGAGACTCAATTGCAAAAATTCTGGATTTCGGCTGGATTCGAACCACCGAAAGAAACGACATGCCCAAACACGGTAAATGCTCTATCAGCTGACTTACGAATCCAGATGTTCAGAAATTTCACATTTGGACCTGGTTACCCACCCAGCTACATCCATAAATGCTACTTAACGACTTCCTCCAAACGAAATGGACACACTGAACCTACTCCGAGTTAACTTTGTTAGTAAAAGCTCACCAAGACGATCGAAAGGTTGCGAACAGACCACCTCTCTTAGTTGGTATTATTGATCATTTTATCAGCCCTACACGGCTCAGGGACAAAACACTGAATAGTATTTCAGGCTTTACACTGAAAAAGTCATATTCCGGCAGATAACGTAATGTTCTATCTTAGTGGACCACAATTTGCTAGAAATTTCCATATCTTATCCAAAAGTATCTCGCAAAGTGTGTAAAAACGCAACGTTCATACTTTGACTCAACAATGACTTCTCATAAGTACTTGCGAACAAGTTACCAAATCACTTCAGACACACAGATGACTAGTTTTATGAATCACAATTCTCAGAAGTCGTATACTCACTTGTTCAGGTGGGATGATGTAAGTGTATCGATAATACCAAAGTCCGAATAGAATGGTCACAAATAGCACTACGCAAAGTGAACAGCAGGGCCGGTGAGTTATGTAGAACCGAAGCGGTCTGTAACATCCTACCATTGACAACCCCGTCAAAACAACACCGAGCAAACAGCAGAAAATTGACACAAACACGGATCCGGCGAATTTTAGATGTTATGGCTTGGCTGGTGGTAAGGCGGGGAATCCTAACAGTTTCTGAACGAAATAATTGGTCAATGGAGCCGTACTGAAGGTCGCCACATCTGATTGGATAACATTAGCGTGGGCGATGTCTAACCGGCGAGAGTTCCGCGCCATTGTCCTTTGGGTCTGACACGTGTGAAAGTCAACCAATTGCGATTCCGTTTGGCCACGATGCGATCTGGGCCCAATTTTCGGACACCTATGATGGTGTTTAGGTTGGAGGGTAGACGTGCACAAACAGGTCACATCTTTATTGGCACCAAAAGTTAATGTAAATTCAGGAGGGATAACCCAGTTGTCTAAGATCAATGGTCCAGCAATCTGTATGCTGGCCTCAACTGAGATTAAGAGCAATTCCAATCATAGCCGAGGCAAGCATGTGCACTGCTGATGAGCTCTGTGGTCTCCTGCTTCCAGTAGAAAGGGAGGACGAAAATCTAGCTCAAGACGAAACCTGTGTTCAAGTGCGAGTAGAGTTTAAGGTAAAACAAAAAGAGGGATAATTCATCTATGATCGAGTAACAGTCAGCAAACAGTTGGTATTATACGCTTTTTATATAGAAAATACGGCCAATAATTTTATGCATGTAACCGACAAGAGCAGGCGAAATGTCAACAACTCAAAATATGTGTCTTCTACTGTGTTCTCAGGTTATTTTCTGGTCACCGATCTGAGCAAAAACATGCAACCCCATGCTCATAATTTGCCGCATTTTCACGCTGCGAGAAGCTTGTACGTTGGGTAGTTTTATTTTCGGGAACACTGTGTGCCTATGAGCACTGGCTTGAACAGTTCCTTCTGAGTACATGTGTGTCCAGCTGTCATGAGGCTTTCTGCCGCCTTGACGTGGTGGCCTTGTGTGCTGTTTTTATCCGAAGGGTTACGATCTTGGTCCTTCCGGATTAAGTAAGGTTATACAGTGTAGCGAAATATTCGTTCAATAAAGCACGGTCTTTAATGTCCAATTCTCACGTTGCCACACCATGCGTGCGTTCGCATTAATGAGCTGGAATTCCAGTCCACAATACTGCGGCGGTTTTCACACACACGTCGTGTGCATTTCTTCCTGGTTTGTGTGTGTCCCTGACACCTCCTACCGTGGGTTTCCTGTCTGATTTTCCTTGTCCGCTTATGTGATTTCGTTGAGCGATAGCTCATCCAGTCGCCCGTGTTATCTACAGTCCGCTAGCTATAATCTTTTGGATATACCTTGCCGCCGCGTTGAGATGCTCCACTGACTGCGCCTCCACTTTGGTGGCCCATCAAAATAAGCCAAAAGGGAGTATCCGGATAAATAACGGTTACACTCTTAGGTTTTTGTGTCGCACTAGTTGCGTAAATGTACTTACACAGTAAGACACGAATCTACGACTGTACAACAGGATTATATTTATAGTTTCAGCACTGATGTCTTCCACGTACAAAAGGAGGGTGACAGGAAGAATATTTTCAAGCAACGAATCCCCCTAATCGCTCAACGGTTTACCATGACTCTCTGCGAATTATACTGTATGGTCGGAAATTAACACCATTCCTCAGAGGCTTGATCTAGCTTCCAAAATATCTGCTGATTCCAAATACTGCTTTTTCGACGGGAGGAGAGTGGATGAAAAAAATTTCTCACTTGTGTTGATACTCAAACACAATTTGGGTGCCGCGGCCCAGAAAGCCGTGAACAGTTGTTGAAGCTCCTATTCGTTATGCGCAAATAGCGCGCCAATACCGGGAAATAAATCATGCGCACTGTCGAGGTAGATAGACGAGTTGGGGCACCGAATATTCAGTAAGTGATCATCAGTGCGATATTCATCTTCAGCACCGCCCTTTGGGTTCTGAAGAGTAACTCTTACCATCGCAGTCAACTACCAAGTAAATGGGACTGAGGATAACAGAACACACCAGTGACTATGTCAAAATCATCTGAGGTCGAGCCACACGACTGCGCCTTCGCCTTCATACCCATAAGAAGCATTTTTATTGAACTGACAGACGTATCTGCACATCCAAACTTACCAAACATCCTCCATAGGGCCTCACAGCTTGCAGAACCGAGCATCTTGGTGAAATCTGGAAACAGGGCATGGCGCAGCTAATTGCATTCATGACAGTTCTCCTGAGTCTGCCGAGCAGCAAGCAATATGTCGATTGTTTTGTGACTCGAATGAAAGTCACACTATTCCGCAAGAACATTGACCTCCCAAACCATTGTACTGATTCGCTTTTGTAGGATTCTTGTTAACACCTTTCCAGCACGGAGCAACAGATTAACGGCCCGATAATTTTCAGTGAATGCTTGCTACAATTACCATTAAACAAACGTGTAGTCAAAGAATCTGTGAATTCTTGAAGGACTACCATTTACTTCCACATGGAGTGATCCAACTGAAGCAAACGACGTTTCAAAAATGGACAGCCCGCATCAGCATTTCCCCTGACAAACCATCCCCACCTACATCCTTTTACTTTTATAGCCGTCCGCACTTTTGACAAATCGGGGAATTGGGTAAGTGAACCATTGACACCTTGTTGTGGCAAGCTATTCACGGTCACCCAATCAATGTAATTAGGACGGTTTAGTAGGATACCAACTTGCTCGCGCCAGACTTTCATGATATTCTATGGTTGAGTGTATGAAAAACCAGTCACCGTTAATCAATGCTTTAGTAGATTGGACAGATGGGATACAAATCTCTTTAGACTGCTAGTGTAGTCCTGCACCAACGCTACTCTTAATTCAGTATTAAAAGAAAATGAGTGCCCGTGTATACAGTTACGACTTCCCTGTATTTCGGGGTTACATACATTTCTATAGATGTGCAATGTTATAACAATTGTTCAAGCAATGCGGGACACTGTTGTTCCAATCACATTATGTTTTCCAGCTATGTGAATCACGGGGAGCTTTTCTTATTGGTAGTTGGTGGGTCATCAACGTCAGGGTGATC
Organism: Paragonimus westermani; assembly: GCA_008508345.1. Classification (NCBI taxonomy): domain Eukaryota; kingdom Metazoa; phylum Platyhelminthes; class Trematoda; order Plagiorchiida; family Troglotrematidae; genus Paragonimus; species Paragonimus westermani. Next base: position 116,865 of record QNGE01002027.1, on the reverse strand, counting down.
AGGACACACGGTCGTTTAGAGTTGTGCCGTTACTATCGGCAGACATGAAGCTATAGCACGTTGTGGTCTGCAAACGGCAGTTCCAGAAGTCTACTTACCGCAGAAATACACATAAATGGTCGAACTATGCTATCGGTGAATAATCTGACTGATGCACTTGTTGCAACCTTTAGTCACTTACTGAAGAAGTTATGGCTTGAAATATTAACTAAGAATTGATGTCTTACGCCAACCGAAATTCGCCCTTACAAGATTTGACGCTTATCTATTTGGCTACCTTTTAAATTGTAACTGTCTGCTGTTGCTTAAAGCAAGTGGCACTCGTTTCATTCGTCCAAATAAACACTGCAACCACTTAATCAGCCCACAACAATAGCTGTACGCCTAGCTTAAGAATGCTCAAGTTGTTGACGCTGAGCCTATTGACTGTCAATTATGCACCCCGTAGGTGGGCTCAAGAACCGATCACCAATGAACGGCTAATTGACCTTCGTTGACCGGTGGCCTGATGTATCAGTCAATAAACGATCGTGACGAAATTGTAAATCCAATTTGGAACGTGATTCCTCTGTAATGGATCGGCGTAACTGTCACCATAGTTCTATTCGCAGAGTAGTCTTCATTTCGACTGATTTGTTAAAATGTCAAGCTGAATGTTCGCTGAACGGATCGACCAGAGATTCCCGTACTACCAGACAAATATTCGGTCCTGGTGCTAAGCGTGTTCAGATCAGGATAACCACTGTAGTGAGGATAGACGGTCGCACCATTCTACTCACACCACTATTCAGTAGCCGCATCGATCGAAATGATCGCAGGATAAATACGGGAGATATGTGGGAAGGGTCGTTGAAAGGCAGAATAACATTTAATGACTTTCGCCACATGACGGAACTGAGACATGGTGTCCAAAGCGACTGGGGCATCCTCAGAAGAGTGCGGTGTACAAATGAGTGTTTTTGTTCTTAGTCCCGTTGAGAGGCTTAAGTAGTGTATTGGTTTCTCCAATAGAACAACCCTTGTGTCGTCCGCCTTCTGGATCCACAACACCACTTATTCGGAGTAGATGGAACAAGTTTTGTGAACTGGGGCTAATATTAAGTCTGACGACTTCGTTTTTTGTTTAACTTCATTCGGAATTTTACCGGCACACCAGTTGTTTGATGTATTTATACAGAAACAATCATTATGCTTTTTTGCCTCTGGCTCATAACCTGCTCAGTTGTAGGAATATATTCGCATCAAATAAAACATGAATGAAGTCAAATAGTTTAGGCTTCGTGTTTAACATGTTTTTAATAGATGAGTTATAAAGAACATAGCGCTAGAGAGTAATGCTTGCTGAAATTCTTACCATTTGCACCCAACGTGCATGTGTCAAACACAGTGATGACAAACCCCCGTCTACAATGTGATGTGAATTGACTAGTAATACCAGACACAAACGCGCCTTATCTACATAGGCCTAAACCCCGTTTAACAAACAACGGGTTCAGCCAACCTGTTCAGATCTTAACAAGGCGAACCCCACATGACCTCTGTTCTTTTGTTAATACAGTATCGAACACAACACTCCTGAGGAAGGCCACTCGAGCTGTTTGAAACGCTGAGCATTACAACTTGCCCGTGACGTTACGTTCCTCTCAATCCAGCTAGTTGTGGTCCGAGGTCAGGCTATGGTTACTAGTTTTGTCAGACACTGCGTGTGTATCAGGGTAGTTAATTACCCCAAGTTGTATGCTGAGAGCATTAAAGAATGGCATTACGGATGTACATCTTATTGTCTCTAACGCTCTGGAGTGTTTTCCTGTCCGGCAAGCGTAGGAACACTTGTTTCTGTCACCTAAGTTAGGTCAGAGTTTTTCAGTTGCATCAACAGGAAAATATGGTCCTATTTTATGAAACAGTCTTCTACCTTATGATCTTGTTCCAGAAGTATGTTTCTGCCCGATCAAATTTATCCGCTTTAATGTGCAAGAGACCTTCATAGTTTTTGCTGGTTAAGATCTCATTCACAGTGCGAACAGTTGAGTTTGCATCTCGTTGACACCCAATTGTTTTTATCACGAACTATCAATACCCTAATAAGAATGAAGCCAATCATGACTCACAGAGTCAATCATAATCATAATCTAATTCCTGAGGAACTCAAACCATTGAGACATGTTGCTGACCCAAATTTTTCCCAACTTGTCTAATCACCATAGTTTTACAAGGTTATCCACGACCTCGCAAGCTAGTTTCTGGCTTAAATGAAGGCAAACATCGGATTTGGGTATTTTATTCAGCGAAGGGCTTGCCACGCTTATCGGTTGTTCAATCTGACGGGCGCGGGAACCGGTGTGTCGTGACAACTGTGAATCCAGTGAGGCTGTAGATATTGCCCTCACCATGACAGGACAATCTAATGGCTGGCAGATGGTCCGCTGTTGGTTCTGGTTGAAACCTTGTCCTACCAAACCCGGTTGGTTGTACGGTCCGTCTGTCGACCACGCTGAAAAGTGTTGGCTGGCCGCATACCAGTCGGATTAGCCTGTCACAGTGACCAAAGTCAAAGGACGCCTGCGCTTAACCATCAACCCAATTGGCTTGCACCCCTCCACTTCCGGTTCCACCCACACACCACATATTCAGTGTAAACCCAAAGGAAGAAAACCAGGAGGGGTGCCAGTGGGGCCTTTCTGTCCAGCCAGCCAATGCCGGTTAGCCAACAGATTGGCTAGCAGAGAAAGAAAGCTCTTCTCCATCGAGTAGTAAACAGAGAGAGACTGAAATGACCAGATCTAAACTGAGAAGAAAAATTTATGAAGTGTAGTACAGGAAGCATTACACTATAGGAGTGCATGCAGGTGCATCCCAGAGAAGATGAGAATGAGAAATAGAATTCACATGGGATTACGAAAAGTCAGGCAGACCATTCATCATGCAGTACACCAACAAAGCTGAACAAATGAATGGGTAGAAGACCACAGGCACCCAAGTTTTCGAAAAGGGGAGCAGATTAATTCTCAAACGACCAGGCTGTTGGCCGATGCAGTCATTAACAGAAGTAGAGTGGATATACTGATATGACCTAT
>QNGE01002027.1:68319-107210 GCA_008508345.1 Paragonimus westermani | reverse complement strand
GGATAAATACGGGAGACGTATGGAAGGATTGTTGGAAGGCAGAATGACATTTAATGGCTGTCGCCACATGACGGAACTGAGACATGGTGTCCAAAGCGACTGGAGCATCCTCAGAAGAGTGCGGTGTACAAATGAGTGTTTTTGTTCTTAGTCCCGTTGAGAGGCTTAAGTAGTGTATTGGTTTCTCCAATAGAACAACCCCTGTGTCGTCCGCCTTCTGGATTCACAACACGAGTTGCAGGCGCATCGACAGCATTCGAGGGCTGATGCCGTGAGGCTCGCCTATCATCAAAACATTGGTGCAATCAGCGACTGCAAAACAGACACCATGCTCTCGAACGCTGTCTGCCGGGTAACCTATCCAGTAGAAAGTGTATCCAGCGCCTCCTTTCCGCAAATTACCTCGGTCTGCAAGCCTCGTCTCACTCAAGGCTGCTATGTCGACTCCATATCGTCGCAGTTCCATAGCGATCAGGGCGGTACGTCGTTCCGGTCCTTCTGTGCCGCTGCATCGATCCAGCAGTGTACGCACGTTCCACGTACCAATCGTGAGCGTCTTGCTTCCCCGGACTTGTCTCCAGTTGGTCTTCTGGACACTGAAACATAATTGAGCATTATCTCCCCGGGGGCTCGTGATTGGGACGAAGTGAGAGAGTGAGTGATTGGCAGTAGCATATTTTCGCCTATCCACCCTGCCATGTGCAGTAAATGGGGCGACCCGGCTTATCCTGCGCGACGGCCGATGCAGTATAGTATTTGGTTTATTTTCTACTGTCATTGTTTGTATGGGCTTCGGATACTGCGAGGACGTCCAGGCCTGTTCAGGAGAGCGATTAGGGCCCTCAACGAAAGCCTTTGGCTAAGAAGCCTGTACCGCATGGCAGGAGCTGTCTCACACACATGCAGACGCAACAGCATCAGCCACCAAAGAGAGGATCGGCAGGCATATCAAAACAAGTCCAGCACTCACTCACAGGAACAGTAACACTGTACACACGATCCTGGCAATCAGACAAGCAGTCCAGGCAAAAACAAGCACCTCGCTCAGCACACAGTCACCACGCACAGCAAACACACGCATCTGTTTTTTGTCTGGCTACTCCCCTTCGGCCAATCTGACAAGATTGAACCCGCAAGGACCGAAATTCTAGTCAGTACAGCCCTCCGGATCAAAACAGCAGGCAAGCCTGACCACCACGCCAAGGTAGCAGAAAAGGTCGGGAGGATCACACGCACAGTCAGACGAGGCAAAAACAAACATCATGCCGAACCAAACCACATCAAACGGGCATCATCCACAACAATTACCATACAAGACAGTTGAGGCACTGAACGAATCCGACAGGAGGACGATAGTCGTAACGTTATGACAAATACCTATCTTAAGAGGGCATCAGCAAGCAAAGGGAAGAAAGCATTTGGTTTACTATTGAATCGTATAGGCACACGTACACATAAAGCAAACGAACCCAAACAAAACTGCAGAGAACGCCAGAACCTGCAAACTGTACAAGATTTAAACAAAAACATCACCAACATTATCATCAACAACAACAAACACGGCGGCCAATTTGGGATGAACACACGCTACAGCACACAAGCGATCCGCAAGAGGTTTAGTACACTCACAGAAGAACAGCAATATTGTACAGACAAACCTGACACATACTCACAAAATCAGATAGGGCAATAACGGACATCAAACTGAACCAAAACACAAAACACACTCATCAGACACAACGAACGCATCTGCTTTTTGTCTGGTTGCTCCCTTTTGGCCACTCTGACAAGGTTGAATCTGCAAAGACCGAAGTCCCAGTCAGCAGAACCCGCCGGATCAGGACAGCACACATGCATGACCACCACGCCAAGTTAGCAGAAAATGTCAGAGTAGAGTTAAATAATAACAGAACAGAGTGAATTACGAACCTAACAGTTGCTTAAGTGGGTGGAAATCCAATAACACATTGAGACGGTTCCTGGAAGAGTGGCTGACAATCTCTAGTAGAAGGTCGTTCCAGCAGATGATAAGAGGAGAACTGTTGCTTAAGGAAGGTACGGAGTCAAAGCTTATGGAGCTTCTTGTCGTGACCTCCTCGACAGTTATCATCTACTGGGGAAAAGAATTACCACATGAGTCCTATGCTAAAGAGAAAGTGTGTAAGAATTAAGTCACCGCGGAGTCTTCGAAACTCAAGTGGATGAAGATCGAGAATTTCGAGGCGAGACTCGTAGGGGAAATGCTATAAGCCAGTGACCATTTTGGGGCTGCTCGCTGGACACGTTCATTGACGAGTATGCCCTTCTTCAAACCGGTGTAAACAACTTGATTAGCATACTCGAGCAATGGTCATATGTAGTCTCCGTAAAGCGTTTGAAAGACGTGTCTGTCTAAGCTGGGAAGAGCTCTTTATTATCCCAAGAGTCACAAATCTTGTTTGTCCCCTTTTGGCGGCCACCTGGTGGTGATAAGAGAAGGATAAACCAAACGATAGCCAAGTCCCTAGGTCCTTTTTAAGGTCAATTTTTGCGATATCTATTACACTTTGTGCACTGTGTATCACGAATAGGTTCCCGATGTCTCCGAGTGACATGTGTGCACACTTGTTGTAGTTTAAACGGAGACTCCACTCATCTGACCAGCACTTAATAGGCACAAGGTCAATCTACAACGCAATCCAGATTTTTAAGTCAACAGCACAAAGGAGGGTGGTATTAGAAATAAGCTCGGGGAGGTCATTGATGTATATCAGAAACAACAATGGACCAAGCACCGATCCTTGAGGAACTCCCGCAGAGACCGGGGAAGAAGCAGAGAGACCTTAACCGGTTTTTACTCTGAAAGTCCTGCTAAAGAGAATGGAAGTAATCCAACGGAGAACTTCTCCTTGGATCCCATAAGCTTCTAGTTTATGTACCAGAGGGCCGTGTGGGACACGCTCAAAGGCTTTGGCATGGTCGAAGAAGATAGGATCCGAGATATGACCATCGTCTTTGGCCTCCGTTAGGCTATCCATGAAAATTAACATATTGGTTATTCATGACCGATCGGGAATAAAGCCATGGTGAATCGGAGAGAAAAGGTTACCTGAGTAGAAATCTTTAAGGATGGCGCGTTTTAACAACCGTTCCATTATCTTGCATAGGACGCTGGTAAGGCTGATCGACCGATAACTTGCAGGAGAGTGAGGATCACCTGCCTTAAATATGATTCGTGTTTCTTTTTACAGGACTGTTGTTGGGTCCCCTACCTCGGAAGGACGCTTCCTCATGGTGTCCCCAAACTACACCAGAATTGGTCCACAAGCGTAACGGACAGCGAGAATAAAAACGGCTGGCTTGCATGTCACTGAATAGAGAACACAATACGACGCACCTACGCGAACGAACTGAGGATATCTTACGGTCACGTTTGTGACGTCACGCTGGGAAACGGGTTACTAGCTTAACGCCATTGTTACACCAGAAATCTGGAATGTCCCGTACATCGCCAAGCAAAGCGGTAGAACCGCATTTGGTTCACGGTCCATTGAACTCTGTCAAAAAACGTACCTAACATGATGGCTTGTATTAGATGTAATACTATAAATAGGTTGCCATCAAATATGGATATTGGATACAGCAGTGTTCACTTAACAAACGTCACTCATATCAGGGATGATCAGACTGGCTAACTGACCTTACGCAAAACCAAAAGCGTTCGATCGTGAGTGGTACGAATAAGTCCTCATTGCTCGGTGTTAACTCGGAATTTTTTTGCGTCATCGGAACAAACAATCAACACTGCTTGGTGAATACCTAATCAGTTCACTCATACTTGGAGGCAACAGTTACTGCATGCTTCTGTAAACTGTGAGACCAAGAGTGAGAACGTTTCGGACTGGCCGAATAGCAACCAGCAATGCCGTTCAAAGAAAGAATGTTCAAGCCAGCAACAGTGGTCCAAAATTTAACTCGATGTGTACACACACCTGAGCAGAAAACTTGCAAGGTTCTCCCAATGCTCAGTCAGTGTGGATTCAGGTATCTGCAGTGGCAACTACTATCACTCAGCCGACACAGATCACACCTGGACAGTGCGTGTCTATCTCCCGTAACTCATTAAGTGAAACTCCTTTTCAAAGTGATTACCACTTGCACTCGATCCTAGTCCATGCATTCAGATGGGTCCTTTGGCCAGCCCAATTGTTAAGGAAGCGCTCGACTCGAGTTTGGCTTTTATTACAACTCACCGGTAGTGCATGTCTTTGTCCGATCCGGAATTTGCACTCAGACTAGCATGTTAAGCACTATGCCAGTAACCTCACAATAGGCATTACCGATCAATCCTATCTAGAGGTCTAACCGAAACCTCTTGGGAATAGTGATCCGATTGCCCGATCGTCTCGACAAGAGACGCAGTAACTGTTTTGTTAGCTCCAATCGATAACCCCGCGATCAGTAACTTCTCAGTTAGGTTGAAGTCACGGACTTAATTGGGCCAACAGAGTAATGCATATAGTTTCGAGTGAATTTCGGATACTTGGATTAGGTTAGTGAACGTTGACGAATATCAGTGGGTCGCCGACCAGACGGTTCTCATAACAGCCAGTACATACATCACGCAAGAAAGCGGCATATTCCGACTGTTGTATATGAGTGGGCAACAGAAGTACAGTGCAATCAACATGGATTCGTGTTCAGAAGGGTAATTGTTTCAATCACCTCGGGTGACCTACCTCAGCAATGTTGTAATCAAAACAGAGTTCATGTGGGGTTTGCCGTGGTTAGATCAAACTGTGATGCGCCTGAACTGACTGATCGAATCCTCTGCCCATTAATTTGGGGGTGAGACTGATGTGGATAAGACGAATCTGTGTCTGGTGTTGTAAGATATCCGCACCAAATTTAGTACGAATGAAGTTGAACAGTTTGGGCGTCGTGTTTAACATGTTAATGATAAACAGATTGGGAATAACACAACGTTGTAATACACGTTGTAATACTCTACGTTTCAACCACCTCGGGTGACCTTCCTCAGGAATGTTGTAATCGAAATCGGATTGGATTTCGATTACAACATTCCTGAGGAAGGCCACCCGAGGTGGTTGAAACGTAGAGTATTACTGATGAGTAGTCGGGGATTTGGTTTATTTTCAAGTTGACCATCACTCACATTTGATCGCAGCGTTCGCATTCAGATAGACTTTCCAGCCAGCCTCTTTCGAAAAGTAGAGTATTACAATTTGCTCGTAACGTTGTGTTATTCCCAGTCTGTGTCTGGTGTTGTTTATCCATCCACGTTACACTACAGGCAGGGGTTAGCTATCATTGCGATTAACGCAGGCGTGTTGTGTGTAAATGGTGGCAACTTTAGCACAGTAACGCTTCGCATGGGAGGCAGACACTTGTGAATCACCCAAGCTTGATCAAAACCTACGTTGTGATCCACTAGCAATGCATACAGTGCGATGGTCGGATCATGTGCATCTTGTGTTCGGCAACACATGCTTGTATCTCCAATGTAGCTGGTAGTGTAATCACTGCATTTCATTTCGCAAACTCTGTCTATCCGGCCGCCCATAGAAACTGTATAGTTAGAATGCATCACCAGTCGTGCTAAGGTAATATCTAACCAAAATACAGTCCGGATAGCGTGCTCAGGAAGAATGGAGTGAATTTTTTTCACATGTTTGTTCAAAATACGGGATTTGCACAACAGACTTGAACTTTCTGGTCTCTTTGCTTTCCTCGTTAGTCGACTTGCGCTTAATTGCGTTTCCAGTGAACGCGGTTAGCTAGTGATTAGGGGCTAGTATTTCATTGATGTGGGAAAGCTCTGTTGTTTTAGAGAGTTCAATGGTGCAGATTTTGTTAGCTATCTTGACGAGTGATCGGATGAGCGTTCTCTCCATATCGATTGGCTGTGAAGAGTCAAAATTGAGATACTGACAACAGAATGGGTTAGTTTGTGGTATAGATAAACCTGGAATCTGTGCTGCTCATCAATTGTGACCAGGCGGTCTAGAAAATTAAGCGAGTGCTCATCGGTTTCAGTTTTCAACGTGAATACAATGGCGTGGTATTTTGAGTTAAGTAATTGTAGGAATTGGTTAAAAGCTATCCGTTTTATCATTACGAATGTGTCATTTGCGTACAACCACCAAATTTGTGTAAGACTGATAAACTCACCCATGGCCTGTGCTTCCAGGTGTCCGAGAAGAAGACTGGCTAATTCAAGTGCAACAGGGGAACCTCATAGCTACGCCATCGGACTGCTTGTAAAACTTTCTGTTGAATGTGAAAAAGGTTGAGTACAAACAAAATTCCAGACCAGAGACAATATCGGAAGGCGTTAAACTAGTACGTGCATTAAGACAGTCAATACTTTCCAATAACTCGTTAACACTATCAATTCTACGTTTTACGGTACACGGTGTATAGAGTGGTCGCGTCAAAACCAAGTTTCATCATTATGTAATGTGACTTGTTCGGTTTTACTAAAATATTCAAGGAAATCCTTAACATTGTTTACCAGCTTGTTCTGCGAAGGCTTGATTATGCTGCCGATGAAATCGGCCAGCTTGTAAGTCAGACTGGCCGTATAGTTGCTGTAACGCGTCTTTCTTCTCTTGCCAACGCTCTAATACTGCTTGACTGCTAGACCTGGGTTCTTGCTATGCGGCCTCCCCTAGTCTACTCGCGCGGAGACAAGAAAGACACGGTTGCGGTAAACACGCCGTATTGCCAAAAAACAGTTCGACCAAATGAATGAAATGCCTGTAAATATATATCATGAAATGTGATGAGACACTGTCTACTTGTCTAAGCCACTTCGCTTCCAAGTGGCCAGGTAAGGCCAAATCCATAGGCGTTAGTTTCTCGGGTTGACGTGACACCCCACTCACTTGCACGTATCCTGCTTGTCGGTCCGACGTGCCCCCCCCCCAGTGCTTTGTTGCTGTCTGATTTCGTCAGCCGTCTCCACAGCCCTGGATGGTTTGAAATGATGACTGGTTTCCTCAGCTGTCACCGATGTCCTGACTAGATTGCTTTGGTGAGTTTGCCTCCTAACAGTAGTCCACAATAGGTCTGATGTGTATTCCAGTTTTTTGTACCTTTGGAAGGCCACAGAATCGTGACACATGGTAACCCTGACGATTGAAGAGTAACCAGGTCAACTGTCCAAGCTTTTCTTTTATGCCCTGGAGAAACGTGCTAGTCTGTGCTTGGAGCATATTAAGAAATACGTTGATCTTGTGTTCATTCTTCACTTCATACGGCATGGTAGCTAAGTGTTTTAACATATTTCTTGGTAATATTCTTGATTGAAAATTACTGACATCCCCTTTATCGGCCCTAGTGACGTGAATCGACTGGTTTTTCCTGAGGACACCAAGAGCCTCTTGTTCTGCGTTGGCTAGGATAGAGATAGCTAGCTGTTGTCGTAAAACGTTTGCATTTCTGAACCACACCTGATCTGCAACATCTGTGACTAGATTGCCTGGCACAGGTTCACTTCTGAAAATTGTATTCCATGGCTCAAGTTGTATCGGTCGGATGCTAAAGTTAAGTTCTTTTTGAAGCTGGCTCATCTTGTTCACATTGAGTGGTCGCGATGAGAGATTCGTAATATACATCTTCTGAGAGACGCTGTGTTAGTGAACGTAGACATGAGAAAGCGTGACTTGATCTTCCGAAAAGGCTATCAAATTTTCTTTCTGTATGTTCACTTGCTTTCGTGGAAAATTGTAATTAATCAGTGTAACTGGACAAATGGCCTGTGTTCGTTGATGCTTGTACAAACAATGCAGTCAGTGAGCACATACTAAAGATCGTCAACATATGTGCTCCCGAACACAAAAATCCAATGTCAAAACTATTTTACAGAAATTTCAACACACATGCTTACCAAGAAAGATTACCGAAAAACAGACTTCATAACCGAATCAGAATAGCGAACGAAACCAACACACCAGTTAGTATCGGGCTGTACGCACATTTCAAGTCAAATTGTTCGGCTCCATCGTCCCAGTATTTCGGCCACCATGGTCCACAACCAATGATACCTGAATGATACCTGGCAAACGCACCCCTGTGATCGTCTTAGCGTCCGGAAAGCGACACAGGGCTGAGGACCAGTATGTATGAGTGCAAATGGACGCAGTATATATATATATGTATATATATATATACATATATATATATAATTACGAGGTTTCCATGGTGGAGTGTGCTGTCACGAAGGTTTTTTTAACCGAGCGTTAGATAATAAAATCTGTGTTCATGTACGAAACTGATTTGCACGATATCAAATGATTGACTCAAACCTGACAACTTTCCCATGGAATCTAGGACACGTTATACTGTGTCTTTATGGTCGCCGCACCTTTTCTGGACTCTGACATGGCGTTCCATAACCGTGCTACTGAAACGCTAGGCAACAGCTGACATTCTCAAGCTGTTTGTCCCCATGAAGTGGAAAGGTCGCTATGTACTTGATTCTCGTCAATTAACAATTTAATAACCCTCTCCTGAAGAGTGGTCCAAATATAGTCCAGACAGGCAGCGAACTGGAAAACGCCACAGGGTTTGCAACCAAACCGTATATCTCCAACAGTGTTTGAAAGTGGAATCAGTAGTTAGCTTTGGCCTCAGCTGGAACCAACAGTAACTACCAAGAGGGAAAAGAAAAGGAACGTCAGGTGGGCCCCAACTCATTCGGCGGCACTCAAAGGAACTCCAAGCGAAAAGTGAGTAGAACCTTCCAGTTTGCTAGACAACGGTCGAAATGGTGCGAGCGAAACGATCCTGAAGAATAGAATAATGGATGAGTCGTTAGGAAAAGAGCAAGCATTCGTTATGTGTACTTGGTTGCACGTCTGAACTAAGTGACACTGAGTTCGCATCAGGCCTCCCATAGTAGGTGTACACAGAATCATGCGTCCAAAACAGACATGCCACAAAACATGGTTATCGCCGGGATCCTCAGAGAAGTCACACGATCGATGGTCACTGTACTCATTAGTAAGTCACGTCCACTTCATGTCTACATGTCATTTTGTGCTATGTTTACCATAACTTAGTGCCACAGTTGAGACAGCTTGTTGTGTTGTCGTGGTTCGTTCAAAAAATATTTCCCAGGTAGAAGCGGTTTGCCTTCTAGAAAACTGCCTTGCATTAAAATTGTTCAACCTGGATTAAACTGAATATCATGCTGAAAAAAGTTCACACCGGTATACCATGATAAAGAGGACAATACATTATTTTAGGAGGGACAATTTTTACCGACACCCCAGATATTTTAGTACTTTACGGACAAACCATATGTAGATACTACTGTATATCAGTAACCTGTTGCACGCTCGCTTTCAGTGTCGTAAAATCATCTTCTTCGTGTCCTGACTGTATACGGTTAAAAAGCGAAGCGCTGTGGTATTTACTCTATGGTGTTCTACTACACATGAACAAAAACCAACCTTTGTGAGACATTAGTCCGTAGTATGGTTGCTGAAAGTCTTCACTTCGACCACAACTGATTGAATCGATTAAATATACGAGTCCGTCGGTTACCGCTAGAGGTATGCTGTTTTATCAACTGGTCAACCGTATCGTTACTCAAAGAAGTGCACCAGCAATGTGGACCTCGGCTTTGTTTGCACAAAGGCATTCTCTTTTGACATTGTGACAGCACACATTGCAAACTAGTCTCACAGATTGTATGGCACTCCACGATTATGTTCATTTTGAGTCTCTCCGGTGTGTGTGAATGTTTCTATAACGCTAAAGTTTAAGTACTTAGAACAGTCTAGAAATCGTACGTGAATTCATACCTCGCCCGTAAGTGGTAGGGAGAATACCTCTGACTGATTGCAAAAAGCAGCTGTCAATCTCGGAACGAGAACACACACGTATAGATGAACAACGGGGTTAAAGAGATCCGAGTTTGTGGTTGACTGATGAAAGTGGCACTTGCAACGTCAAAATATGTAATCTGATTTTTCCCATACAGAATAACGAAGGAGATAACATTGGAACTGTTTGTCCAATCCTAAGACGACTTTGGAGTGACTCGTCCTTAATTTGACTGTTGTGTCGGGGTTTGAAGAAGCAGTGAATCGAACGAATTGTCACCACGACTTTTCTACATTCACGCTTGTTAACTGTGTTGATATTCTTGGTGCCTCAAATTCACTGGGGGTAGAACATACTGCTTCGTTCGGTGCTTCGTTTACAATGCTTCAGTGGTGAATTGTTACACACAAGCGACTTGTGGTGTGTATTAATATCTAATGAGTGTAAGGGCCATTCACTTAGTTCACCGTGAACGACCCGTCAACGCCCGACTGTTCCATGCAAATATTCTCGTAAGAATAGAGCATAGTTTAGCAGTGCTATGCTTGGTTGAAATCAAGCATATTCAAGTACTCCCAGTTGTTCTAGCAATGGTAAGACATTCGTTTGTAGCGTTTGGATGAAGAAATGTAATAGCTTATAAATGATTGCACGAGGTATGGTGATGACTGTACCGTTCTTGTTACAAACGAAAGGTCCGAGTACGCGTGTTGGAAAACATTTCAACCGAATCTAAATATTTAGGGCTATGCTGACGTCGGTTTGGAGCAAACCGATAGGGGCTATCGATGTGCCGGGAATGTGGGTTCTGCATGAATTCATTCAGGTAAAACATTGCTTCGTCGGCAAATAGTATATATATATATGTATACATATACATATATATAACTTTCCTATGAGTAACATATGCAACCTGAATCAAGTGTGTCCGCACCCGACAACCGAAGTTTCCGGGATGGACGTTACTTGTAGCTTTTGAACATTCAGAGTGCAGTGAATTGTTTAGTGTGTTGCTTTCTTGAAGGAACCGACGGACATTATTTTCGGGAACTGTTTTTACACGTCGAAGAACATCACTGACAGAGAAAATCATCTGTTGATGTGCGTGGTCGACTACTTCTTTGCAGGCCACGAACACTAACCCGTTGTAACAAAACTGTTCCACCAGCTTTCGTACTGATTTATAAGTAACCGATCGCCTACCCACACGTTTTATATTCAAATCCCTAATGGTCTCCATCACATTTTCAGCATAGGTCACAAATAAAAACGTGTTAAATACGCTGTTCAATTGTCAGGTTAACCTGCATGTCGTTCTGCTACATCCCTTCGGGTATTGTGATCTGGTCCCAGCAGGATAGACTCCGCCAAACCAAGTTGTGTGCGTATAGGGTCCGGAAGAAAGAACAGCGCATGTTGTTATTCGACAGAGCCACAGAAAGAAACTGAAAGCGCACATGTCCGGCGTGCCTCCGGTGAGAAGAAATGATCGATTTTAAGCCACAGGTAGGAGCATTCGCATTTTCAATTCTGTACCTTCCCAGATAGGCAAATTTGTGAACAAACACGGTTTTTTTAGGATGCATGTTACCGCCAGTACACACGTGTATCGACATGTCATTCTAGACAATAGTCACTTGGATAGAATACATGTGATGCGAATTTTCTGCGTCTGCCCGTGATAAACGGTCTTCGCATCCTGCATATATAATTTTTTTTACAGCAAAGCAGGCTTCTGGCGAACAAAGGACCCTGTGTTGAAATTCCTTTTTGCACGAGCAGCTCATGTCAACCTGGATGAGGTGACAAGCTACCTTCATCACAGCACCCATATATGTATAAAATGATAGACAGAAACGCTATTGAACAGAAAAGCCATATAACTCAGACGTGATAATCGATGCTTATCGACTTGGTAGCACGGCGATAAAACATTTCATAGTCCGCAAGTGGCGTAATAAACACAGCATGACATGTCTCAGATTCTAGGGGGGGGGGCAATTGTTAATTTTTGATCACTCTCATTAATTTGCAAATCTACATTGTCCAAGATTGTTGTTTTTCGTTAGGAGTCGTTTGATGAGGAAATCAATGTGATAATCCGTTGGGGGAGATATCGTATTTGTATTTTGTCTGTCTACACTCACCGACAAATGCTGGTTCCCAACCCAACATTGCTTTTCAGTGTTATTGTCCGTGGACTCTGATCGATGGAGCCTGACCACCTGACCTGAAATACGGGGTGCCCCCCGTGCCCA
Organism: Paragonimus westermani; assembly: GCA_008508345.1. Classification (NCBI taxonomy): domain Eukaryota; kingdom Metazoa; phylum Platyhelminthes; class Trematoda; order Plagiorchiida; family Troglotrematidae; genus Paragonimus; species Paragonimus westermani. The sequence goes on along the minus strand of QNGE01002027.1, from coordinate 95,118 downwards.
TCTGGTCGTGGTTACAGCAGTGGGTTGTGACTTTTCGCTAACCCAACTAGGCTAGGCGGTCTGTTCTCTGAGTAAGCCCTTTGGGTAAGCCTTCCAATTGGAATTCCCGTGACATGGTTTGGCCTCAAGGTTTTGTAACCGTGTCCGCAGTTGTGGGTGCGTCGGCTGCAGGGAGTGGCGTAGGCGTGTGAGCACAGCCGTTGATATTTTTCTAGGCAAACTGCCCGCGTTTTTTGGCTAATGAGAACTGTAGAGCGATTTGTCCCTCAGAAAAGGGAGGTCTGTCACGTAACACTACTTGTTTACTGTGATCTCGCGCTAAAGTAAACACTATTAGAGAGAAGCCCTCCAGGAGTAGAATCCTTGCTTCCGGTCCCCACAATTTTACTATTGAGATTTCATTGGAAACAACCCCTCTCAGCAGAGAACAGTTTGTTTCGAATACGTTCCCAGCAGGTGTACCAGTAATGTCAGGATAATTTTATGTCGACAACAACACTTGTGGATCAATTGGAATGTCAGCTGTATGTTGTTCTAACAAAAACTTACTCGTTGAGATTCTTCACTTAAAATTTGGAGCAAATGATGACGACCGCCCCGTGGAGAAGTCCATGTCGTAGTGTCACTTGAGTCCATCTAGCATCGGGTATTTGTGACAGTCAACTGATGAGTGGAACACGGATGGAGCAAACGGTCACCGTTCTCACTGACTGCACTAACGCCGTAGGGTCCAATGTCCCTCAGGTCGGGCTTTTAAACATGGTACTCGGAGCTGCACTGCAGCGAAAGGTAGTCGTTGTGGAGCATTTAAGTCAGGTTTTAACGCGAGCCGAACACAAGCAATCAACGATGAAAAAAGAATGTACTCAACAAAATGGCTACTATATCTGTTGGGTTAACATGAGTTGATTGCACGCCGTGGGAACGGTTGAAGTCAGCAAAATCTCCGGAGGAAGAATTACCCATATACCTTGCTGCTGAAAGAGTGAGGGTGTACAATTCGCTTTTCTGTGGTCTGTGAACCCTGCCTCATTCAGAGCTGCAATATGGATGCCTTAATGACTCGCCTCTATGCCGATCAGTGCGATGCGGTATTCCGTCCGTCCGGTACTGTATCGGCTCAACAGTGTACGCACATCCCCTGTCACGACAAACAACGTTTTTCCCCCACTCGTATGCCTAGTATTTATAAGTGGGACCCTTGTTCGAGTCTCCGAATCAGCAGTTTTACCTATGGGATAAAAGGAAATATGGTTCATTGGAGGAGTCACACTTGAAACCAGACTCAAAAAACGGATTTGCTTAGCAAGGATGACCTAACCCAGCCTGAGGGTTCAGTATATAAGACGTTGACGACTCATTCTGTTTGCCTCTGTGAGTAGTAGATGTATGGTAATCTACACTGCACCTCCGTGAAGTTGTGCAGGTTTTTCTGTCGTACAGGATTACATACCAGCTGTCACAGCCAACCTTTGGGCGCCCGAAGTGTTCTTTGTTTAAAGGTAACTTTCTAACCTCTTTCTTTCAAAGGAGTAAGACAACAGTGGTACGACCATCAATATAGTCCTGTTGTATATTCAGAGATTCGTGCCCCGCTGCTTAGGCATCCTTGTGCGATCAGTAGTCCGACGTACACACTTATGGGCGTGGCTTTCCTTTTTCGGGCTAGTCCCCTTGACCTATCCGACATGGTTGAACCTGGAAGCACTAAAGTCCTAGTCTCCATAGCCCTTTGGATAAAAGCAAACACGTCCCGGACAAACTAGTGACTTGGGGGCCCATAGTTCCCAAATGCCTTAGTTGAAATAAAATCAGTCATTCTAAACCACATTAAGATGCATTTGCGTTTACAGTTCGTAGAGTCCTAGAGAGGTCAGTTTCTGAACGGATGCAATTCTGGCAGAAAGGGCTGTATGCCTCTAACTCGTCTCACTTCGATCACTGCATACATGAAAGCGTGTCACCCTAACTTGTAATCAGCTAGGTGAAATCGTGTGATGCAGCTTGTTGTGTCGGCCCGAACTGATCGGCCTTCATATCGTGCATAAATCGTTCTTCAGAACAAAACAAGTTTCCAGAGAACACAACGGCATAATTTGCCTCCCTTCAACGAGCTGTGTGTATCGATCTCGATAACGCAACAACTTACCTTCACGATGGTGCAATCTGTTGATTAAAATGGTCAAAGTAATCGTGTTGAGAACAACAGAGTACAGAACAAGACTTGTTTTTCGTGTTCACTCGTCAGACTAATTACAACACAATAAATGTGGAAACAGTAGCCAGAGTGAGTCAGAAGATTGTTCAATAGAGGTTACAGATTGCGTGTGTTAGCAGTTACGCAAAAGGTGAAGCATCCGACTTGGAACGATGATTGCATTGCTGATAGTAAGCATGCTGTTCGCAACCTCTATTGACTGAATATCTGACTCAACTTGCTAACTGTTTTCATATTTATTATGTTCCAATAAGCCTGATGATCAAGCAGAGAATGCAAGTTCCGTTGGCCACTTTATGGTTCTCATGATTTCAAGGAGTATTTTTGAATGAATACTCATGCTGGCATGACGTGAAACAATAGGGTTTAGTAACAAGGCTACACAACCAGACGACGTTTAAGTTTTTGGCAACGCGTTATTATTAGAAAAAAAAGTCACGTCACAATTCACAAATGGCACGTTAAAACTAAAACACAGATTCTACGGGAAGGATGTTAGGTTTCACTCAGTATTCCATCAGTTCGGAAAAACGGTGTAGCGCACAAGCTCGGTCTTGCTGGTTCATAATCGGACAAAATACGTAATGTTTATATGAAACAGTTTTGTTAGGGGTAATCGAGCAAAGCAAGTAACAAGCCCAAATTAGATTTACCACATCATAGATACACATGCAGACAACGTTTTCATACAATTAATTTTTAGAGTTTCTCTTATTTTTCCTAACTAACGTTGCTTCACTTTTGTACAACAACGCGTTTGAATCAAGTTGATTAAAGTGAATTTGTGCTCAAATACAAAAGTTGTGCACAATGATCTGTTCTACTCACTATTTGCGGAGCCGTTTCACAATACTAAGGGGATGTTTCCACCAATTCTGCTAGATCTGTCTCATTACGAACATCGTCGCAGCTCCGATCGCTCTTCGGCAGTCCACCGTAACTATACAACGTCCTTGCTTCCCGAAGCTTGATAATTTGGGATATTGTGGTGATTATCCCAAATACCTGCGAACACTTTGCATGAGTCAAATTCATTGATGAACGTAACTTGCTTGAACTCTAAAATTGTTTTATTGTATTCGTTCACTTCGTTGTCACTGATAACCCGGATTTACTTAGGGTGATCAATAACTTGTTTTTGATCACTACAATATTATAATTGTGGGGCAGCTAGAACCGTGGTAGTTTGATCGGCCATAGTTTGGGTGAATAAAATGTCACAGCTGGGTTGTCAATTGCCTTGGTGACTCCAATCTTGATCCAGGATGGATGATGCTCAGGGAGACGTTCAGATAAGAGCCTGGTCGTGCAACCCACGTAATTAATTGCACTAGAAGAAGTAAATGAGTACACACTAACTCGTAAATCAGTTTCGCACTTGAACGCAGATTTTATTATTCAACGCTCGGTTAAAAAACCTTCGTGACAGCACACTCCACCATGGAAACCTCGTAATTATACTGCGTCCATTTGCACTCATACATACTGGTCCTCAGCCCTGTGTCGCTTTCCGGACGCTAAGACGATCACAGGGGTGCGTTTGCCAGGTATCATTCAGGTATCATTGGTTGTGGACCATGGTGGCCGAAATACTGGGACGATGGAGCCGAACAATTTGACTTGAAATGTGCGTACAGCCCGATACTAACTGGTGGTGTGGTCAATGGCGCAGTGGTCAACACGGCTGCCTCATGATTGGAATCTCCGGAGTTCAAATCCCGGCCGTGGCAAGGATATGCACTACTGATGAGCTCTAATGAGAGCGAAACTCGAGTCTAGTGCTTCTTTTCGAAAGAGGCTGGTTGGAAAGTATCTGAATGAGATGGCTGCGATCAAATGTGAGTGATGGTCAACTTGAAAACTAACTGGTGTGTTGGTTCCGTTCGCTATTCTGTTTCGGTTATGAAGTCTGTTTTTTTAGTAATCTTTCTTGGTAAGCATGTGAGTTGAAATTTCTATAAATGGTGTTGATACCGGGTGCACAATTGTGGGACAAACGGTGGACACATGCCCATGGGATGAAACGCAACGACGACGGTCAATCAGGAGAATGATTATTTTGTTGCATTGACACGATTACTGTCAAGCTGGTGAGTCGTCGTGACTTAAACAGCAAGACAACACGGGATGGTTGACGTATGTCTTCTTCGCACTCCCTAATCAACTGGTTTGTGTGTTGCCACCTGTAAGATTGCTTGTAACAGAACCTGCAATGAAGTGTCCACGGTGTCTGGGGCTGCGGGGCGCCGGTCTATTGCATGCCATTGATCTGACGAGTACGACTGGAGAAGTAGGTTGGAGACGGGGTGGTTTAGCAGTGGTGATTGGGTAAGTGACCAATTTTCATGGCACATTGTTATTTGCTACGACTGCTGCAGACGGCCGATCTACTTTTAGCCAATCACCCGTTTACGCTTGTTCGTCTCATCAGCCGCTGGTCGTTTGGGTAAATCAGATCAGTAGGTTTTTCACTGGTTGATTGTCGAACTGGTGACATTTATGGTTATCACACCGTCTTAGTTTTGATCAGATATTGAGTGGCAGAAACCGATTGTACGCTGTCGTTCCTCGTGTTCTGATTCTGCTCGGTTGGTTGTGTTATAACAACTGGCAGACCACCAGTATCATCACGTAGGTATCAACTGAAGAAGTTCAGAAAATCTGAAAGCGGCAGCGCGAACAAAATGAAGCCGTCATACCCGCGTGAACTCAAGGCACAGGAAATGACGGCTCAACAGAGCACAGCAGTTATATTCGTAATATCTACAACAGAATCGTTGGCCGACAGGGTAACGGAATCTAACTAGTGACGGAATGGCGGGTTCAGTTTCGCAGCTAGGTTCACGAGTTGCGACGGCCTATTCAATGAAAGTGCCCAAGTTCCATTACTTTCACTCAAGTTTGGCTCAGCGGAACATGATCAGTATTGCAACTGTATGTTGTCGAAGAAACCGCGTGAATTTTCAGTCGCAGATACTGTGCAATGTTTAACTCGCATTTCCAACGAACGTGTGTCGTTTTTCAACACGCGATCTAACTGCTTACAACTCAGTACGCAAGACAATCGCCGGTGTGGCCAATCGTGAATGTGAGGACAAACTGTAAAATCGCACCAGTGACCAGTTTAAAATACTGATTTTTGGATATGGACCTTAGTCAGCATGTGACGCGGATGTCGTTGTTTACCGTTTACCAGAATGATAATAAACTAATAAGATGGCTGATCGCGACGACAACAAGGTGAGCAAGTACAGAACAGACAATCTGACGGAAGGCGGTACACACGACGTGAACAAGAGACGCGTGTACGATTAGATCCCCTGGTCGATAGAATGGCCAAGCCGAACAGTCACCGTTAGAGCGCTGGACACGCACACAGCACGTGCGGATCAATCGATGACGCATCACGCGGACGTACCAAATACCCGCACACGTATCTTGCCACAGCTAGAGAGGAACCCAGACAGACTGTGACAGATCAGTGTCAACGACTAGTGGGTCTGAAAAACGACAGCCGATGGATTGGAAACAAGCGCGACAGCGACGAAAACGTTGAGTAAGACGGGAGGCATCCGGACAACAGAATTCTCAGGAAGGCCGCCAAGCGTGTGTTGGTATTGTAGAGATGGCACTATGTGCGAGTTGAAAAACTTCAAAGTCATATATGCCGAAGGTGCGGAAAACGGGGAAATGAGGTTTACTGTAGAAAAGCACCCTCGTTCGGGCGTTTTCGAGAACTTCAAAAAACGTTGATGTGTGGTGGCAGTTGGTTCAACTTTGTGTTCATTGTATTCGATCGTTACATTTCAAGTAACAGAAGGTTTGTTAAACCTTCACGGAACGGTACGAAATTACCCCGATAAGTGGACACAGCCTGCGATGTTTGTCATATCACAGTAAACTGGGTCAGTTACACAGACCAGCATCCAAACAAACCGGTAACGTGACATGGTACGTCCGAGAAACTCATAATCCATTATGGGTCAAGTAAATTGTGAGTTTCCACTTAGCAATTTACATTCTACTGATAAATTTTACATTGTTAAGCAACTCAATTTCTATGTATCAGGTAGAGGCTGGATTAGTGAATTGGGATCATTCTACGTGCCACTGAATTCAATCAATATTCAAGTCTGTCCAGTTGTTACTATTACACTTCCGGTTGAGAAAGCAAGAGTAAGGACAGATGAAGGCACATTGACAAATTGGGCCTTAGAATTACTAGAATAGTAAAACCGCTATTTTGTTGATACTCTTGATCGATGTATACAAACAAAGACTGATGAAGGCTCATTCATTCCACCGGTATCGACGGATGAGAACGTTCTTGGGGAATTTTCAGACAGGATCAGTATTCTGTCAGAAAGTTCCAAAATTGTCGTAGCCGCAACAATAAACGATATCTTATTACAGCAGGTTATACAGTATTTCCAGATTGGCTGGTTAGCTGACTCGGTAGATGAAGGATTGAAATAGTTTTATAGTTCAAAAGGATCCACCTGCTACGATTTACGGATGTTTAATGGTGGCAGACCGTGTAGTGATTCCGTCAGTCTCATTACAACGCGTGACCAGGCGGTTTCACCTCGAGCATCCCAGTATCAGAGGCAAGAAGTCAGTGACTCGTAGTTAGGCCTATTGGCCGGCTATCGACCGGCAGATGAAATATTCCGTTTAAAGGTGTAAAAACTGCATGAAAATGCTCGCTAGATATGAAATATACTCGTGTTTCAGTGCTGGTAAACCATGGTTCCGGGCTCACTCGGACTTTGTAGGCTCTCCAAACAGACACTTGCGTTGATTAACAGTCGACGCAACTTCGAAATCATCATTGTAGACTCTCCTGAACACTGAACTCGTCTACTATGTCATGGGGTAACAGTTCGGATGCCACTGGTAATTTTGTTCGCGTCCTTCTCCCAAACATTCGCTTCGTCGCACTGTACTCAATGGTCTCATTCGGCATGTTTCTTCCTTCTAGAAGCATTGGATATGGGTCTTCTATTGACTCTTGGGCGATCTGTAATAGTCTTTTGACAGCCTTAACTGCCGATTAGGCCTTCCCGTTTGACTGACTGTGGTATGGGCTGCTTGTTCGATGTTAAAACAACCATTTATTTGCAAACGCCTTAAATTCCGCGCACACAAACCTGAGGACTATTACAACAGAAAAACACCTCCGGTATCCCATAGCGGATGAAGTGAGCACGCAGTTTGTTGACGACTACACCTTCCGCGGTATCGCCTATCCAATCAATTTCAAAATAGCTTGAGAAAAAGCTCACTGTGATCAGGTCCTGTTTCACGGCCGCGTGTGAATAAATCGGTTGTGACTAGTTGCCGCGATATTTCCGGAACTTCTCTCAGCAGCATCGTTTCCTTCACTCGGCTTGAATAGCGCCATCTACAAATTTCACACTTCGTTATGTACACCTTCATCTTACTGGACATGTCTGACCAAAAGCAAAGTTCCTTTGCTTTCCGAACACAGCTTGTACTTTCTTCCGACGCACGTATCACCAAACGACGCCAAATATCAGAGCCAAATGAAGACGCTGGAAACGTGGTAGCATTGACAAGTAATGTAATCAATCACAATAACAAACCTCAATTCGTTTGCGTTCGTGAAATAATATACAATGTTTGGCCGCAATAGGCCGTCAAGGTTCGAAACAGCACGAAAAGTAGGGGCACAAACGACCGACAGGCAATAAAGAACCGACCAAATGCGATCAGATCGGTCTGATGTGTGTCTAAATACCCGGTCTTTGGGCAGTCCGATTAACTGGAGACAACTTCATGGTGGACCGTAGGATGGCCGTATTCATAGGGACAAGGGAGGGTGAGAGTGACAGATTACAATGGGTGTGTGGGCCGGTGAGTGAGATTCAATGACTGAGGGAGGCGGGCTGGAGGAATCAGTACTTTTAGGCACGGGTTGTGGGAATAACGATAGCAAGCGTGTAGTTGAACGGGGTCACGAGGATTGTCGCGACAGGGTCAGTCGAAGGGAATTTTGACCTCCAAAAATGTTCTACACCGACCGCCAAAATTCCACGCAGATGTCAGTCAACAAGAGATGCTACAATTCAAGTCCTGCTTTTCACCTAAGCCTACTTAAAAACGTTCACAAAAAATAACAAACATACGAGGGAGTTCGAAGACCCACACCTCAGAGGGTACGCTCTGACAAGACGACCGTCCTCGACTTGTGCCGTGCGTACCTCTCGGGCGTCCCATATGTCGAAGAGCATAACTGAGTGAAAGTTGTCTCCTTGACAGGATTAAAACTCTTCTACTGGACTCCCTCCAAACGACTAATTCTTTTGATCTCTCTTCGCAATATCAACACGCCCGCCACGTAGGTCATGCCATCGATCAAGATGACACACAGACTGTGAAGCCGTCCGGCCGCCTCAAATGTTAGTAACAAAGGCACTGAATCGGTTATGTAGTGCGACACAACCGCTGAGTCGGTCCGGTAGGTCACGCTTTTTAAATGTTATTAAAGTTATTGTGGAACGATCTTGATTCTCATCACTAGAACTACCACATTTAAGTCAGTGCGTGGTAGGGCAATTGCGTCAGCTAGCACGATTGCACAATATGGCACAATATTCGGAAGCGCAATATGTACATGAGCCATTGCCCCATGCCTTGCTTCGGAGGCGTCACTAGGCACGTACTTCCGCGCGCCGTTCGCATAATCTATCACGTCTCGTGTGGTATAGCATAAAACCTCTTCGCAGTTTATAACCATTGCACGGATAATATATTTCTTACACTCTTTAGTTTCACTCCAGTGGATAAGATCGTCCCATCCTCGGTCTTTCTTCCATTGCTTCCGCAAAATTGCTTCAGCCGGTAGGACCAGTGGAGACACAAGGGCGGAATCGGCTGAAGCGTCTGAACTGTTGGCAGCTACCTTGCTGCTGTTTAAAGATCTATTCAGCGGCAACTGAGAAGCCTGATGAGTCTGACCAGAGAGCTCACTCCACAGTTTCCCGGGTCTCTCGAGACCACGTGTGGGTGGAAGGGTGTGACATTCGGTAATTGCTTTTTTGGTGCATCCTTTACTTTGGTGCAGAAAGTGTAGACGCTTGCTGACGTTTCCTGCCTTGCTCTGCATATCGAATCCAAGCTGATACATGCATTCAGGATACTTCATGGAATGATCATCAAAGTGAGTCAACTCTAGTCAAGGAAGCTTTTTCCTTTCAACAATTGGCTCCAAGGCTCTCACCGCTGCATTATCTTCCACCGATGGAGAACGCAAGGACCTCTTTGCATCGGCAGATTCTGCATTACAGACCTTTGGAATCTGTTTGGCTGTGGATGCGTACACCCTTTGGAGGCAGTTAACGGTAGACGGTCCACGCTCGTAAGACCCAAGCGGTCCCAGTAACATCTAACCTAAGAGTGTCTTAACTGCATTAGGCTGAGTCTTTCCTCCTAGTCTTTGATCCAGCACCCAGTGTGCCTCGGGTACGTCGTTACCGACGAGAACACTGACTCTTCTGTCCGGAATTTCATCGAAAGTGACACCTTCTAAGTGTGGCCATCTGCAGATTTCGTTTCGAATTGCATTTACATGCGACCTCATCCGCAAACTGGGTACAGACTGCAAACGCTCGACCGCAACCTCATCCTCCCCGTCAAGTGAACGACTCTCTAGAGCGACCGTCCTTCCCGGAATCACTTGTGAACCTGTGACTGTAGTGACCTTTACTCCGGACAGCTTTCCTGTGAGATTGAGCCTATCAATTAGCTCTTGATTCACTAATGTGGTGTCCGAACCACTGTCTAAGAATGCGTAATTCAGAACGTACTCTGTCGAGCCGACATACTTACAGGAATCTCCAAGACCACTCCATGTTGTGCGATACTGATGGACCCGCAATTAGCACGCACATCACCTTCTGTCGACTCAGTAGGCAGATGTCTGACGCCGTGGAGGAGTCTATGGTGTCCAGCCCCACAGTTCTCTACACCGCACTTCCTGTGCATACGGCAGCCATAGACGCGGTGACCCGAACCAAGACACATGAAACAGACTCTTCCCGCCTTTACGACGGTCAATCTTTTTGGTACACAGAGAGCAGTCAACTCGCTGCAGTTACTCAACCTATGATTACCCTTACGGAGCTGACAGGTAAGCGTCTTCAGACTCGCATCGTTAGACTGACTGGTGTATATGGAATTACGTGGTGCAAATTTCCTTTCAGGGGCATTACGGTGTGAGTGTCGCTCCTCGCCACGGACACTTCTCTCATTCCGGTTAGCCAGTTGGCCCAAACGGCAGCGAGCTACTCTGTCTCGAGATGATATGAACTCCAGCACGTTGAGAAAATCTGATTCCCCATCGCCAAGTGTTATTTTATCGACGAACTCAGCCCGCTGATATAGCAGAGGTCTGGGCAAGTTGCGTGATATTTTTTCCAGAGTGCTCAGCGAGTTCCTACCGGCGACGTATTTCATTCCGGTGAGCGCAATTTGACAGCTCTCCATCTTAACGGTCGAAGCGGATAATGCTTCTGAAGTGTTAGCAACTATGTTGGAATCGTTCAATGGTCTATCCAATAATGATTGAGCGACGTGGTGGGTCTTGACCGAAAAGCTCACTCAGTATCTTCCGAGCTGTCTGGAGACCAATTGTGGGTGGAGGTATGATGCACTCGTTAATTGCTTCATTGGCGCGTCCTTTACAACAGTGCAGAAGATAAATTAGACGTTGGTCATCGTCTGCTACCTTACTGTCCACGCAGAATTCGAGCTACCTTATAAATTCCCAATAGTGTATGGAATAGCCATCAAAGTAAGCCAGCTCTACACGAGGGAGTTCTAGGCCTTTAACCAGAGGCTGAAAGGCTGACAACACAACGTTTCTAACAATGGTCTCTTACACATCTGGCGGAGTGCACACAGCCAACCCGGTTGCCGAGCTCTGTCCGATATGTGCATGACACTCATCGACATAACTCTTTAATCGTGACAGGTCATTAGCTTGCTCGAACTCGCTGTCTTCCTCTTTTGTCCTAATTAATTCGGCTTCCCTTCTACTCTTTAGCAACTCCCGTCTGTGCCTTAGTTTAATTTCTAAAAGTTCTAACTTTAGTTCTCCATTAAGGTATTTCCCCTTCAACCTAATTACTATCAGTAGTTAGTATTTAGTTATCACCGTATCCAGATCGTTAGCAAAAATCCAATTTATCAAGATCTGTCTGCCTCCGTCTCCCACGCAATGTCAAAACATAGCCAACCGGTATTCTTTCCATCCTGCAGACAAACTGCTCAACACAGCAATCATTGAACTTTTGTCTCCACATCCGCCATGGCTCTGGCAACTGGCTGATGTGTGTCACTTTCGACGCTTCGGGAGGGACGACCGTAACTGCACTTGATGAACTACATTGGAGTCTGCATGATGGTCTCACTTCTACCTTTGATATCGTGTTGGGTACTGGGGTGCGAAATCAAGAAAACCAAAACAACGCAGACCTGGGAGGGACTAGGAAACAGCACCCGCCTTACAGAGAAACAACAGTTTTTACGGTTGCTATTGGACGGCGGTCGTTCAGCCTTTTGATTGGTTCGTTCGTTGGTACATCCCACGACTTCGCCTCGAGCACCCCACTTGTATAAATCTGGCACGCGTTTAAACAACTTGGTTCAATCACCACCCCTTAAAAACATTTCTGTGCCACAGCTGATCGACCACAGTTCCGTCTCTCAAGGACCGAAACGGTTATAGATAGGCGCGTGAACAGCCAGGTGCTATCAGTCGTGGACCGTGGCGGTCAAAGCACTTGGCCGAGCAACCGTACCGGAAATGCAGATATACACCCCCCTCCCCCACCCAACACAGAACCAGCTCATTTGATTGTGGGTTCAGCGGTGTTATGTCTGTTCGCCCGTCTGATTGGATTAGGAAGTATGCCCGTCGAGTAAGCCCTGTGTTGCGGGCTCCGGATTTTGTCACGGGACCCTGTTACGGGACATATTGTAACGAGGACGCGTCCAATGAAGCACAATTTTTAATGTCCAAATCGCCACTCACATGCAACGCGCGCTCGCTCGTTTATGTGTCATAATTCCAACCCGCAATACACCCCGGTTTCCGTTCACACGTCGTGTACACTTCTGACCGGTTTACGTGTGTGATCGGCGCCTTCTATCGGGGGGTTTTCTGCCTGCCATTCCTCGTCTGTTTGTCCGATTTCGTTGCGCGATGCCTCGTCCGGCTGCTCGTGCTGTCCGCCATCCACCCAATGTTGGCCTTGACCGTATTCCAACATCGTGTCGAGATGTTGCTCTAAATGTTGGAAAAACCACGCCTCCGATCTGGCCGACTGTCGTATTTCGCTTGCCCTGCCTCGCCCGTTGGTGCGATCCAGTCGAGCGATGACTCATCCGGTCGCACACGTTGTTCTTGATTCGATCGCGGCAGGCTTTTGAACGTACCTCCCCCACATTGAGGTATTCGGTTGAGCGTTCGAAAACTCGCACCTCCGACCTGACAATCCACCACAATATGGCACTCTAATCAAGCCGTTTGTGAGGTCTGTCTCAGACAGAATGAGAGCACTGCTTTGCCGGGTCTCTCAGAATCACGTGAATAGTCGTCACCAAAGTCGTTTTTCTTTCAGTCGGTGTGCCTACCCTGGTACCCACTCGACCGAATCGGTGGCTAAATTGGGCGGTTGGACCAATGTATGGGAGTGTCCTAATGGTTCAATTGTGTGATCACCAACTTATAGACTAATAATCAAGTTCCTGCTTAATGAATTCAATCGACACCTTAAGTTACCTCTAACACTGGTTTATTCAGTTGTACTGGTCTGAAGATGTAATATTACGGTTTACCAATCTGAAATACCTGGTGAAAACGTTTTAGTGAATAAGTATCATTTTCAAAGGTTAAGCCAAACGAACATTCTCTTGGATTGAGAACGAACCGGAGTCGGCCGGGACAGATGACGTTAAGTTGGTCAAAATGAGCGGGAAGAATGAACAACAAAAGAACGGCCGAGGAAGGTGGGTGTGTAGAGGTCGACACTTTGTCTCCAAAATAAGAATTTCAAGCGTTTTAATAGACTCATGGTGAAAAGTTTATCTTGACCAAACTCGTTTAAATTTTTTTGAGAAAGTCTGAGTAGGAGGCAGTTATTTGCAGTGTATATGCGAAATCCACTAAACGATATGTGGACGACTTAAGGATCGTAAGTTTTGAGATGATTCGTTGAAACTATACCATCTTCTCTCATCGATCTCATGACCTATTCAAACGTGCGACGACATAGAACATTCGGGGTTTGGTTTAGTTAAGAATCGATGTGAACAGTGTTTTCTCTTCAGACTTACTTGTAATGTTTGAAACAACTATTTCAGTTGTGAATTTGAGTAGAGCAGACAAAAGGCTGAAATGACACGCTTTAGGCTCGAGCAGGTTCCGCTGCATCTCTACTGGTGTCTACTGCAGACAAGTTAAAATGTACAAAATTCCAAACCACAAAACGATCAGGCACCGTCATCCCACTTTGTGCGTACAGAAAGAACTGTTTGTGACGTTGATACTGCCATGGTAGCAACTGAACTGGCTTCGAACTTTGACTTTTGTGATTGTTTTGTGGTTTGGAATTTTGTACGTTTTAAAGCGTCTGCATTGAACACCAATAGAGGTGCAGCGGAATCCGCTCGAACATAAATCATGTCATTTCAGTCTTTTGTCTAATCTGTTCAAATTACTTTTCATACATTTCTTGTGCATAGTAGACTAATTTGCACCTCATATATTCAATATCTTTCTCCCTGACCTAGACCTCACCGTAGAACTCTGCATTTTTTTTCACATATGATTAGTGTGGCAGATTTCATTATTTAGATGACACACGACTGCGAAACATATGGGCTTCGGCTGGATTCGAATCAGCGACAGAAATAACATACTCATACACTGCAGTCACCTCCACTATCTGGAATACGACTCCATGCTGGAAGCCCGGAAATTTCAAATTCAGGCTCAGAGACCCGCCCAATCCGCTGTGTCATGTGGTATCCACCGAATGATCCAGCGGTTTGACTACCCAGGCAGGATTTCTCCACAGTTCACTCTGGAATCCACCGACGCCACCGCTGAGCATTTAAACTGCATTACTGGGTAGCCCTTCAGGCTTTCTTTGCTCTCTCCACTATTTGTATGCCGGCCTCAGTACTGCTGACACACCTAATGTGCATTCTCTTCATATCGGAGCGTCATACTATACACAAAGTTGGCTTCCGTAGACTCGATTGCAATTTTTCTCATCCTTAATCAAATACACTGGACCGCGACCTTCCACTATTACATACGGTCCCCTTAACTCTGCCAAGAACTTTCTAGATTCGAGTCCTGTTGCCCCCACGCTTCAACGGCCTCTGTACTTAACCTCCGAAGCAAATTCAAACAGCACATCCACCCGATAACCTCGCAGTTGACTGCTACTGGGAAACTTCTTGTGCGTTTGTTAAGTTTTGGTTGGCCACTCTCCGAGCTTCTGCCAATTTACGCGTGCCCATCCATTGATCTCTTCATAAACTAATCCCCTGATTGCCTGACAAGCGTGGCACGCGCCAGTGCATTAGCAAGAACTGCGACTTTTCCGTTGTTCCTTGTGGCGAACAGTGGTGGGCCAACAGAATCAGTGGTAGATTTTCCTCCCAGCTTTCCCCTTTCACCGCCAACCACTCCTTAAGTGTGCGATTGTTTCTTTCCGTCTGTTCATATGACTGGGGATGGTACGGAATCGTGCGAGTTTTCTTGATTCCCAAGCGCTCCAAACAGTTTCGAAACTCCTCACTTTCGAAGAAGAGATCTTGATCAGTCAGTACGCTTCGCGGTGTTCCGTGATCTGCAACGATGTGTTCCACCATTGCTTTGTATACAGTGCTCGCGCGCTAATCGGATTTAATGGCTGCTTCGATCCACCTTGCGAAGTGTTCAGTCATGACTACGGTGTACTGGTTCCCAGAAGTAGTTCCTGGAAAGGGCTCATCACATTCTCAACTTCACTAGTCAAGTTTGGTTGTGTGGGATAATGACTGGAGTGGTTAATGCTCTTCAGTAGCTGACACGCCTACACATAAAAATACAACCAACAAAGCGTTAATGTAGGTGCGGTCTTCCCTTGCCAAGTGGACAAAAACTTCGCCAGTGTCCACGTCTTCCGCATGTGTAGCAGACGTCGCTACGACGTTCCTCCTCCTCCTCCTTCACTCTCAGAGTCGCTACTTCTCGAGTCAGTTTATCCACTGTGCTCCAAAGATCGTTTATTTCACTCGGTTTGCTTCCCTTCAATTCTCTGATTGTCAGGGATTTATCTGCTAGTAACTGTCAAGCTGCATCAGCCAAGTGTGCCAGCGTCATCAGGAGTGCGATGAGAGCAACCTTAGTCTGATCCAAGACTGTTGGTGGCATTCCCTCCAAGAACTGATCTATCAGCATGCCTTGTTCTGAGTCTTGGTCCAAATATGGTAGGGCTCTTGACAGCGCTACCCGCAGCGACATGGCGTGAACAACAGTCTCGCCTGCTGGTCCAAGGTGAGTGCCCTTGAACCGCCGCATTCTCTCCTGGCAGTAGGCGGGGCTGTCAAACCCAGCGAACAGCATCTCCTTCACGGTATCTCACCTAAGTTTGACCAAACCTTTTCGCGCCGCATCCAAAATCACTTTCGCCCTGCTCTTGAGCAGTATTCGCAGAGCTCCCAGCTTCTTCCAGTCGGTCTTGACCCTGACAGCCGCCACCACGTCCTCGAAGTCCTCCAGGAAACCCTGGGCGTTCCCGTCTTCGAACGGATGCAGCCATGGGATCATCATCCCTATGTCCCGGTCACGGCACCAGTTGTAGTGCGCCAAGAACGCGAATGGTGCGACAGTTGTTTATTCGGAAATGCAGCGCATGGGTTGTGTGTTTTAACATAACAAATAAAACCGTTCATTAGCATTGGTACCAGAACGTCACGGTTGCCAACGTCCACTTCCTCTTTTTACTGAGAACCATTTCAGACCAAGTTGCACTCCAGTGTTTCTTCTCTCAATTCTCCCACAGTTAATTCAATGTCAAAATCCACGCCCCTGCCCTCACGTTGGATAGTAGTGGTGTGAGTAGTACCGCACAATCGCTCGTCCTCATTACACTAGATTTGTAACGTCCATATTATTTTGTGCTTCATTCTGCCCATCATGGTGATTGATGCTTGCATCACATCGCATTCTACATATTTGTTTGTCTTGAAGAAATATTTCAAAGCGAACATTTTAGTTCTATACCCACAACGACGGTGACTGATATTTTGCCAACTCACTCCATTACTGGGCTTTATTGATACGAAAAATCACCTACGTTCAGAGCACGTCGACAGGCTTCCAATAACATTGATGTTTCACCGTCGTTGTTTAATCTCGATGATTCAAGCCGTTGATTACCTTCTAACTGGACTTAATTTGGCTCATTATTCCACTACGCATGTTCCCGAGCTGTCCATGCTGAACCCAATCGTACAATTGGTCTTCATGGAAGGAAGTTCTCGTATTAAGTGAGCACCCTTCCCGCTCACAACTCGACACTAATGTTGATGGGGGAGGATGACGGCTCCATCTTGGTGTGTAAGACAGATTTCAAACACACTTAGCTGGTGGTTAAAGACTACAATCAGAGATAAATTTGCTGTCATGGACAAATATTGAACATCCACGCCGTCAGGTATATATTTTTTCAACTATGATAACCGTCTGGGTGAAAACCTTAAGCGCCTTCACTTCATCGGTTGTTTCTGTATCAAGGTAACGTGTCTCTGTTAGTACCCATCTCGAAAAACGTGACGACGTAAAAATATACTACCCAGAACAACACCCGTATCTCATCCGATGCAATTCAAACGATGTTCTCCTAACACCTATCAGTTACGGGGAGTTAAAAATCTTGATATAAGACAACTGTCTTTGGCTCTAACAAATATACTACAATCATCACTACCGTCATTTTATCAGCCTAGTTGCCATCAAATTCATTTGAGTATTGTAACCTGACCCAATGGTTTTAATTTTTTACCGTTAAGATCCACTATGATAAGCAAGAATAAGAGTAGTGTCGTGTTTAGATAAGCACAAATTGTACATAACATTCACTTTCCCATTGATCAACTGCCTGAAATGTCGCATCTGTGTCTGTGTGCATGGCTTACTGCTGACTTAATTGGCAAGTCAACTGATTTCTTTGTTATCACGGTTGAGACGCATAATAGTGCCTTACTCTCGTGTCCACTTTTGTGATCACACTTGCATGTGACCATTGCTGAAACGTTGTCCACACGACACAGTGCACGAACTACTTTGCTAATCACCTTTCGGATGTATGGGATACAACTAGCGGTGCAACGTTCAGTTCTCTCATGACCTTGGCATTTAATGCCTTGCCGTAATTGTGGGCTTTTGAAAAACACTTAGCACGGGACAACAGCTACGAGAAAAAGTGGATAAAACAATGTAGAACTGATATTGGTAATATCCAGTTCGATATCAACCACCACATCGGAATCTGTCATACGGGAGAGCAAAATGGAAGAGGGAGAAACGGATGGTGTTAATGATTTGTAAAAAACAGACTACATGAGAACTCAACAAATAGAAAGGTAACCGTAAGCAAAATTAATTGTACTAACCACGATTACCAGTGCAGCAACCATAACTACGGCTCTACTATATGACCACATGTTCGTGCCTGACTGCCTAAGCACCTTAAGAAGTCAGTGGGGCTAAATGAAAACTGAGCTCAGCTGGACTCTCGGTTAAATAATCAGGTATATGTGTGTTAGTGAGAGCTGTGCTTTTCACACTCGCACACCTACTGGTCTTATTCCTTCGGGTTTACAACGGATATGTGGTGTGTGGGTGCAACCGAAAGTGGTGGGGCGCAAGCCAATTGCAGTGACTGTTAAGCGCAGGCGTCCCCTGGCATCGGTCACTGTGACAGGTTAGTCCGAATCGGGTGCCGCCAAGCGAGAGCTGTGCAGATTAGTTATAACAGTGGTTTTAAATGTTGGGAAGACATGAACTTGAACCGGACAGTCTGGAGGAATACGATTCAGGCGGGCGTCCGAAAGTTCAGCGAGCAGTTGTTGTGCGACCGAGAACGAAAGCGCGCAGTACGCAAGGGAACCATCGGTGCCATAGGTCGCGGTGACGTGACCATATGGCGTTGCGATGTGTGCGGCCGCGAATGCGCTGGCCGTTTGGGGCTAGTAGGTCACCAACGTACTCACATCACACCGTTGACGAAGAGACAACGAGTACGCTAGGCTCAAATATGTCATATCAGTATATCCACTCTACTTCTGTTAATGACTGCATCGGCCAACAGCCTGGTCGTTTGAGAATTAATCTGCTCCCCTTTTCGAAAACTTGGGTGCCTGTGGTCTTCTACCCATTCATTTGTTCAGCTTTGTTGGTGTACTGCATGATGAATGGCCTGTTTGACTTTTCGTAATCCCATGTGAATTCTATTTCTAATTCTCATCTTCTCTGGGATGCACCTGCATGCACTCCTATACTGTAATGCTTCCTGTACTACACTTCATAAATTTTTCTTCTCAGTTTAGATCTGGTCATTTCAGTCTCTTTCTGTTTACTACTCGATAGAGAAGAGCTTTCTTTCTCTGCTAGCCAATCAGTTGGCTAACCAGCATTGACTGGCTGGACAGAAAGGCCCCACTGGCACACCTCCTGGACTTCTTCCTTTGGGTTTACACTGAATATGTGGTGTGTGGGTGGAACCGGAAGTGGAGGGGTGCAAGCCAATTGGGGTGATGGTTAAGCGCAGGCGTCCTTTGACTTCGGTCACTGTGACAGGCTAATCCGAATCGGATGCTACCAACCATTAGAGAGCAATCATGCGACAGTCACTGAGGATTCGACGGAGCCTCGTAACACTGTAGAGAACGGTTCGATCTTTAATAAACCTAGACTAACCAGAATTTTTTTACTACCTATGGCGATCGAAATGGATCATTTTGTCCACCACCACTTAACCGGAATTTCGAATGAAAACCAGTTGTGAAAAACTGGGAATCAGCTGGATTTGAGCCATCAGCGGAAACTGATTGCTCATATGTGAGAAGCAATATGTTATCTGAGTTGCGAACCCGCATTCAGAGATAAAAAATGTGCACATTTGGTCTCAGTCACCTCTGGT
Source organism: Paragonimus westermani (assembly GCA_008508345.1). Taxonomy (NCBI): domain Eukaryota; kingdom Metazoa; phylum Platyhelminthes; class Trematoda; order Plagiorchiida; family Troglotrematidae; genus Paragonimus; species Paragonimus westermani. Next base: position 75,675 of record QNGE01002027.1, on the reverse strand, counting down.
TCCCACAATGTCATATTGAAGCAACTAAATAATTTGAGAGAGTGACTGCTTCGGCAAGATTCTTCAGGCGCTTCACGTTGGAATCCACTGTCGTCACTGACCAGATTACGCTCACAGTATTCATATTTAAAATTATGGGCACCTGATGTGGATTCGTGGCTCAACTGATACAGCGCTTGCCACCTTTGGGAATGTTCCTCTGACTGATAGGAATTCACCCGATGCTTAGATATTTCACTATTGGGTCTCTCCGGAGTTAACAGATCTGCTAAAGTACTCATAAATAACTGGGATCAATATTTCAAAAATGTCAGTGTTAACTGTTGAAGTGTGATTAATTAGCTCTCAGTGATTGAAGTAGGCTCACAAACACACGTGTCTCGTGAACTGCAACAAGATTGGGATCAGTGCGTTTATTTTCCACTAAAAGAAAACGAAAACACTCATTTTGATGTAAAAGACTTTGGGAACAAGATTGGGCTGTTTATCGAACTAACAACAATCTTACACATAATCATCTTTCAACTAAAGAGAAATACTATCTTCGAGTATAAGGAATGGGGGAAAACAGCACGAATTCAAATAGATCCATACAGCTTACAGAACACTTGAAACTTTCGTTGTAATAAACAACTGTAGGAACCATATATTAGATTTTTGTGCTCAAGCCATATAAAAGTGCTTTTCTATTTGCAGTACGTAGATTGACACTGTACGCTTTTATCAGAGACGGCAGTATTGATTGGCAAAACTGGTTAAACATCCACAGGTGAATGATGTCTTATGCACAATTGAATGTCCAATCGATGCAGTTTCCGTGTAACATGTGCAAGCAATCAAGACTACACTATGCGAAATGTTCTCTCAATTAGAAACAGGTCATTGTCACGAGGAGCATCGACAGCTGTGCATTCGAAGATTAACCTAATGTACACACTCAGTAACGATTAGTTTTATTTTTTGTAATGTCCAGAATCTGACCTTCCAAGTAAGGTTGGGAACGAACAGATTGTTGTTTTTGTCTCATAACAGACTGATAATTATTGGCGGATATTATTACAGTGGAAACTTGTCTCATGCAGCGAGATTACCTCCCTATGAATTTCCTGGGGGTAGACCAGAACAGGTTTCACGTAGTGTTCCCGATAAGTTAGTTTCTTTGTTCAACAGAATCGACAAACAATTGCAAAACAAGCAGTTTTCCGCATAGTTTCCTTTATATCGTAGGTCGTCCATCAGCTTAAAGACCCTATCATCAGGCAAAGGGTGACCATTTCTCACCTCAGTATAGCGAAATATCGTAGACTTATTCCTTCCTATAGTCGACAACCATCAAAAGTTCGATACTCACTTTGCCAGCTTTGTTTTCTACATAGCATGAGTTTGTGGCGATTTTTCAGAGATGTTGCCTGCTCGCCAGTGGTTGTTATAAGGTCATAATCATGGGTTCCCTTTTCATTTGGAATCAAGACTTCGAAATTTTCCTTGGGTGAACAAAAAGGCCCACGATTTCCTTGGGACGATCGCATTTATTGAATTAGTGTCCAGCAAAACCCCCTCCAACTCACTGTAGCTTAGAAGATAATAGTTTCGAATTTAGCACTTCAGAGAACTTCAACAGACTGTTTCTTTTCACAGAGCCTACGATCATTGATTATGCTAACAAGGGATTCTAGATTTTCCCGGGATAACCTGCAACGCTTCTCTGCAACATCATACAACTTTGAGTAAAGTGTTATCAGCATTGGGCACCTTCCAAACTTTGTGGTACAACGAGGGTTGGACGAATATTCCCGTTCCAAGCCTACATTTATCCTGATTAAGTTTATTGCAAAGGTCAACCTCATCAACATGTTCGTGTCACTCATAGCCAGTCTGCACCACATAGAGGATGTGCTGTCTGTCTGAACATCACGGTAAAACACTCCCATCGCTGTAGCCCACAATTTTGCATGTGCTGGCGACCTCAGCTCAGCTGACGCGCCCAGCATGTGGCACCGACTGAACACAGCGTGATCGCATAATTGCCCGATTTTCGTCTGAGCGTGCGGCTGACAGGCCCGTCTGGTGTCCGAATCCTCGCATCGGCGAGCGCGGGCTATTGGCACTCTTCGGACAACTCTGTGACAATTCACGTCTGATCGTTGGTTCACGCGTAGCCCGAAAGTGGGTCCCCAAAATGAAAACGAGGTTAGACACAAATATTTCCACGGTACTATTAAAGAAAATGAATCAACAATGACAACAGGCAAACCTCAATCGTTTGCGACGATAGTTTCGCTCAACAAAACCAATGGTTTCCCAACGGGACCAGTAAGATCAAAGGTGAACCGTCACGCGAGTAGGCCAGGTCAAGAATGGCTACTCGCGCTGCAGATGATTAACAAATTAGTTCGGGATCAAATGTCAGACTGGTAGGAAAAACAGGGAATGCAAACAGTGGGAACGAATTCTCTCTGTTCAGGAACCAACGAATTTACAGCGTCTGCCCCCGCCCAAATTCGTCTGCACCTGACAGACCGCTGGTAGTGTTGCAAGGTTCTGGCTTCCTACCTAGATTTACTTGATAAAACTATTTAAAAGATATGCGTTGGACACCTAGCGAATCGTAGTGTCTAACAGTCATGCCCCTCTGACAAGTAAAGGCGTCTCACGTCTCTCTTTAATAGACCTACCTTCGTACGAACCTCGACAGTACGGAGAATTTCGTCAGCGTTTACGTCACATTTCGTAACTAGGCCATCGGATACAAGAACAACGTCACTCATTTGAAAGTTAGGTTACCACGTCATCCACCATTGACGGACATGCAATGATTGCACGTACTTTTGGAACCACTTTCTCCACCTCGTCGTCAATCGTCCTGAGCGGGAGGTACCCGAAGGAGGTGACACAGCAACCTGTGTTGCGATCCCGGTTCAGATAGTCTTGCCCTTCAAACAAACCAATGTGACGCAGACTTGCCAAATTTTTCTCCCACCAATTTTCGTTTTACATGATAAACGACGTGCAGCTGTCAGGTACTTTTCCTGGGATCTTCGTAATGTATTAGTAATTCTCCTTCAGAACGTCTTTCATAACATTCTCCAATTTGATTGCAAGGGTTTGGAGGTAGAATATGTTGAACGTCGTCCGTAATTGATTGAAACTTCCACATTTTCATGGGCTCTCCAGCCAGCCCCTCCCTAGAAGAAGCACCGGACTCGACTTTCGCTCTTACTGGAGATTATCGACAATACGAAACCTTAATTTCAACCCAAATCACGTTTTCATGATACAAAAGTATCGACCGCTGCTCCACTGCCCACATATCAGAAACCTGAGCACTATCCGGATGCGAAGATGGTTCAGCGCTTGCTTACGATTCGGTGAATGGCGCGATGGTCAACACAGCTGCTTAGTGAACGCGCAACCAGAGTTCAAATCGCGACCTAGGGACGAAGACGCACTACTGAAGAAACTAGCGCCTCTGTTCGAAAGAGGCTGGCGGAAAAGTCCGTGGGAGTGCGATAGATGCAATAAATTGTGATGTTCAGCATACGCCCTCCAATTTAACGGTCTTGTGAATGTCTAGTTATGACGTCAGAAATGGAGTACGTGGTCTTGAGCTTGGTCCCACACCGTCAGCTCCCGACTAAGGTGCCAATATTTTGACTTTTTGTCTACTCAGGACTGGTCTCCATCGAAGGCAACACTTATTTACACACACACTAACGATGTCATCCTTGACTGTGCGAATCCAATTGACAAGAGAAGCAATAGAAGTCCAAATGATATTATTCGGCTGGTCTGCTGAAAAATTTTCTGGGCACCTAAAACAGAATTCCCTGGTGTAGAAAGACGTAGTTTTTTTAATCTTACCAAAACGATTTGTGAATAAAACAAATAATCGTTATTCTCCTGTGCCGAAACGTTTTACACCATGGAATCCCTTTTCAAAGTTCGATATCTAACTCACGTCGTTCGGTATCCTAAATACGTCCATACACTCGTTAATTAAATTAGTCGATTTGTTTGTTGTTACGTTATTCCTGATGAGTTTTATTGTTGTTTTTTTTCGGTGGTAACTTCCGACCGAAATTGATACATTGCTGTCCTAAACGCTTGATGAACCTAGTTCAATTCACTTGTAATTTTAAATATTCAACTTCCCTCACAAAATACACCATGCATATTCTCATCCAGTCTCGCCTAGTAAAATGGCGGGCTGATGCCAATAACCTTGATCAGGATAAATCTATTTGATGAATCTAAAGAAAGACGAAGTCAGTCGTGGAGTGTCTGGCTACGAGTTAACATCACGAAATATCAGAATTTTCCTTCTATTAGTGTGCACATGCAATACAATAAATGAGTGCAGTTAACGGAAAATTGACTTTTTGAGCATCGACCACGGTTCAGTCGCTCCATTTCACGTAATAGGATTTCCACTTAATATTGATCGTTTGATGCACGTATCACGAATGCAGGTGAAGTGAGCAGGATCTCCCCATATTTTCTCTCAAACCATCTGTAGAATCTGCTCTGCATTTTACTTCAGATGTCAGCTGGGTACCAATAAAACTTAACACCCCCAGAGTCAAATCAAACAGATAACGACTGCAAACAGTTCGGTAATGTTTCTATAACAGAAAACACATGGATATCAGCAAATACATATGAGTAGATATATGAAATGTCACATACGTTCGAAATGGTACGCCCCGAGAGAGTTTTCGACCGTCGATGGTCGACCACAAACCGAAAATGTCCAAATTCAAGATGGCGATCAAGCGACCCTCATGCGGGCATAAGTATGTCATCAAACATACTACTCACAAGAAGGGGGAAGTAGGCGGAGAGTGGGAGGAAAGTCCAAACGGATGGTACACTCCCCTTTGGGTTCGAGCCTGTGGGCTGCAGGAGTTGTAACCACATAAGTTCATGAAAAAACGTTCTAGTCATGATTTTCGCTCTAACTCAGAAAGTGCAAGGTCGCCTTCAAGTTTGCACAACTGCCTCACGTCTCTCTAAAATGGTCCACTGGATGTCCTCAAAATGGCGTCTCTTACCAGACCATCTTGGCCTTCATGTGCCTCTTCGACATTACCTTCTGACCAGTGACCTCTTGGGGCGCCAAGTTCTAGCAGTAGCACGAGATCGTCCTTCATTAGATTAGGCTTAGTGAGTTGTCACCGTTGAATATTCTATAGCGTAGGTAGATAGCACCTCAGCCATTTGCTCTAAAACAAGTCGGTTACGTATTGTGCCACTCGCCATCGCCTGGTTAAGTGATTTTCGTTGACCACAACAGCTAATGGTACTGAAGGATTGCCTCGAAGCAGCAGTAATTTATCCGGTGTACTGGTCATCGGGATCATCTGTTTGCTTGACCAGAGATCGGTCGTTGAGAATTCTTTCACTATCGAGTAGTGTTGTGTGTAAAACTTCATCAGATACCGTTTGCTCCCGTAGTGTCACTAAGAGGATCTGTTTTATCGTTCGGATTATCCTTTCCCACACTCTACCTCGGTGACTCGTTTTTGGTGTGTTGAACATCCAGTCACAACCGTGGGCTATAAGGGCTCTGGATATCTTTCCTTCATTCCACGTCAACAGCAGTTTCTTGACATTCCCGGACGGTCCAGTAAAATTTGTTCCATTGTCACTGTACAATCTTCGTGGGAAGCCTCGTCTGGCAACAAATCGATTAAAGACACATAAGAATGAATCATTATTCAACGAGTGCGCCACCTCAACGTGTATTGTCCTCGTGCCGAAACACGTGAAAAGGCAGCTATGATGCTTTTCCGTTCCGCATCCTCGTTTAACACAAATAGCCAACCCCAGCGGTGGTGAATGGGCATACCTCCATCTCAGTCCGGTAAGCAGGAAGTTGAGGGATGGCCTGTTGACACGGTTGGGAGAGCCATCGGGGGCACTGCTAACAGTCATACAGAACACTTCTGATCGTCCTGTTGGCTGTTGTTAGCCAGTATCGTTGTCGTATAGCCGACAGAATAGAACTTAATCCCATATGACCATTGATGCTATGGTAGTGACGAATTAATAAACGGGTCACAATGTGTTTCGCAGGTGGAATGATCAGGTGCTTCGCAGCATAAAGGAGATTGTTGTAGTCGCCAACCTACGCGTAAAGCATCATTGAGTAAAAATGGAATCAGCCTTTGAAGTGAACTGTGACTACTACGGAGGACTTCTTTGATCGATTCAGAATGTCACTTTATCATCTTTATTGCACCAGTGGATCTAAGTTTTCTTCAATTCTGAACGAAAAACCTGCTGCCGCACCAGCCTACATATTTCATTCGTTGCTTTGTCAAGTTCTGAGGCGGTCAGTCTTTCCGTGCGGTCCGTTTGTCTTCTTTTAGATAAAAACTGTTTGTATCGAATAAGCCATATGATCGTTCGTAGTAGTTTGTCTGAAGATGCTATGTCCTCAAACTTTGGTATAAAAAATGCGAATGGTGTAGAGTTTGGATAGTAGCGGCATTGCAAACTTGTTCAACGTCCCTTATGGTATCTGGTTCGGCTTCAGCAGAACGTGGCCATTCGTTTTCCTTACCGCGTAGGAATTCAGGGTCATATAACCATCGGTCCAACTTCTGAGATCCGTGGGCATAGATGCCGCGCGATACAAGGTCTGCTGGATTGCGTTTTGGGTCAATATAACGCCACTGCTCTGGTCGAGAAGCTTCGTGAATTCTGGTCAACTGATCAGCAAAAAAGGTCGGGAATAGCTTGGAAGAATTTAGCACGCTTTGCAAAACGATAATTGGGTCAGTCCAAGACGTAATAAATTCAGTCGACCATTCCAACTCGCGCTCTACCGGCTGGGCCAGTTTAACCCTAGCGACGGTTGCCGCTAACTCCAGCCGGGGCATACTTGTGAACCGAAGAGAAGCCACTCAAGCTTTCGCGACTGTCAGGGAGCAGTGCTTAATTTGGCAATCGTTGGATATAACGAAATAAGCGATTGTCACGTATCCTGTCTCAGAAGCGTCGCTGAAGATATGCAGTTAGAAATCACTACAGCATTCTATTCCCTAGGGGTTAATACACCATTGCAAACTGTTGTAACCCTTGACTCAGTAGGCTGGTTCGTCCACAGTATAATAAAACGATTGATAGGAAATCGGGTTCTCCTCCTTGATATAATTAACATAAAAAATCTTGGTCCCGAAAATACGAGGCGGTCCCCGTTAGTTGCGCCCAAGACAAACCAAAAGACGGGTGCAAAAAAGCAACTTTGTTCGGCTCCGAAAACGTGTGCGACAAGGAGGAAATTGCATGGTATTTATAGGGTGCATAGTGACCTACCAACATTCTCGAACCAGAAAACCGAAGGACAGACAT
>QNGE01002027.1:39642-66382 GCA_008508345.1 Paragonimus westermani | reverse complement strand
CCACCCCCATAACATCCGAGCTGGGCCGGTCGATCGATGTGGCGTGATGCGTCCTGGCTGTCTCGTTAGGAGATGCTCCTCCTAACAGTAGTCCAGCCTGGCTTGGTTATCACTCCTCGTGTTCTCGACGGCTGATTCGATCGCCTTAGTGAAGGACCAGTATGACTTATGGTTGCCAGAAAACTGTTGTATTTCTCGCCTGGGTAAGTCTGTCTGATGTCCAGTTGCGCGGCTGGAGGCTGGAGTACCAACGGGTGATTTATTTAGATCACCTAGATATTTACGTTTGTATTCATCCCTGTTGGGTATCGTTCACTCATGTATCATTCTTTCAAGTACTATACTTCTTACCAATTCCTGTATGAGAAGTTTCGGCAGCTCTACCTCTAGCTCTGTTTCTGTGCAACTGTCCCACCGGGGAATCGGCAGATGCAGGGCCGGCTGTTGAATACTGAGAGAGTTCTGGCGGGTAGAGGTCTTCTGTTTGCTGAGACATCGTTTCGAATAAATTTGTAGAATCTGCTCTGCGTTTTACTTCAGATGTCAGCTGGGTACCAATAAAACTTAACACCCCCAGAGTCAAATCAAACAGATAACGACTGCAAACAGTTCGGTAATGTTTCTATAACAGAAAACACATGGATATCAGCAAATACATATGAGTAGATATATGAAATGTCACATACGTTCGAAATGGTACGCCCCGAGAGAGTTTTCGACCGTCGATGGTCGACCACAAACCGAAAATGTCCAAATTCAAGATGGCGATCAAGCGACCCTNAGTAGATATATGAAATGTCACATACGTTCGAAATGGTACGCCCCGAGAGAGTTTTCGACCGTCGATGGTCGACCACAAACCGAAAATGTCCAAATTCAAGATGGCGATCAAGCGACCCTGATGCGGGCATAAGTATGTCATCAAACATACTACTCATAAGAAGGGGGAAGTAGGCGGAGAGTGGGAGGAAAGTCCAAACGGATGGTACACTACCTCACCTCCATTCCAGATCGTTATGTAAAGAACAATCGGAGAGTGAGCCAATTCGACGGAATTTTGGAATGCAATATTGAAATTAGACGAACATTTGAATGACTACATGCTCCTCTATTCAGTTGATTATTTCCCAAGTGTTTTCTGGACATGGAAAAAGCTTGTTACTCCACAGGTGGTATTGCTCTCAACCAATGATAGCGCAGGTTCAATTCCTAGGGCTACTCCAAGTCCTATATTCACAAGTATTACAGTTTGATGTTGCGAACATCAATCGCATTTGCTGATGTGCAGTTCATACAAAAAGGGTCAGTCACATCAACCGCGCAGACAGTCAACAAGTGGTTCAAAATGGGCATAGGTGGACAGTTCTAGTTAATGCAATTGAGACCATCTGCCGACTAACGAACAGAGATGGCAACAGTAGCCAAGCGACTGGAACGTGCCATTCTACCGTTAAAGTTAATCTGATGAAACAAAAACACATGATCGATTTACACTATCAGCTCTCGCGAATACGTCATTAACAACGAGTACAACGAGATAACAAAGATCGGCATCGACAGAACAAGTGGTGCTTACAGAGATGTTTCAAAACAACTCAATTACAGTCCTAGTCACACTTGTGTGCACAGGAAAAACAAAGGAATCAAGCGAAACAGGTATAAAAATTGTTGGTTCAGTTCACCAAACATGCTGAACCATCAGGACAGATGGTGTGCAGACACGAATTGATTAACAACGAAGAGACTCAGCTGTGGTTGCATGCTTTCCGTATTGTTATTGGACAATTTGTAGGTAACATAGTGTGTCAGAGTGACGATATATGTATCGACATGCATTCAACAGTATTAATTAAAAGTTTTTAACAGCTTTTGGTTTATCGTTGTCTTACGATATTCAAGATGGTTTGAATATGTCTTCAGGTTTTCCAAGCCTACACGAGAGAAAGGGCGAACTAAAACCTGTGACCGTATTACTGAGAATTGGATGTCGTTACTACTGGGCCAGCGCAAGAAGAGGACAACCCACAAGCTGCTGCGACTGTGTACTTACTCTTGGATAATAAAATTATGGATGTTTTTGACCGATTCACAGATTTACGAAGGAGGCACACACGAAATTAGACAAAGGCTCTCATCCCCGAAGACAATGAGGTCTTGGCCAATCAAAGCCATCTTCGGCGTCAGAAGAACATCATTGTAAGGTGACCTTGACAGTGGTTAGGTTGCGGCCACGAAACTTGACTACTTCGGAAGGAAGGGAAACGACTTCAAACAATTAGCCATCGAGGCTTACGCTCAACTATACACACATGATACCGACGAGTCAATAACGAGGAGGTATGAGGGGGAATTTTTGGTGGCGAGCACCAAAACGACCCAAATATGCAGAAAAATAAATAGGTTCAGTTTATCAAACAATATATCAAAAACGTAGACACACATGTGTTAGAATACAAATTCTTTACAAGCAAAATTCTTCATTTTACACGGTGTGATGAAGGAGAAATGCACCATAATTTGTACGCCATCGCCACAAGACACATGGCTTCTGATTAGTGTCATCGATGATAGCGCTGCAGCTGATCATGAACTCGGCGAAGGCGCTCAATCACTCGTGTCCGATGCACTTCGCCCTTACCGACATCTGCGTCCAAATCTGCCACAGATTTGGTAGACTCGGCACTGAGATCCACCAGATTGCCTGTGACTCGATCTAATATGTGTCCGACCTGGAGCATGCGTTGTCTCATCGGTAATTGCATGGAGACAGTACCCAAGAAGTCTTCGATGACGGTGACGAACGCAACAAATAGACGACTGCGAACGTCTGCCAAACGCCAGAAGGAGTCTTTGGAATGCAGCAATGTGTCATAGGCATCCAGAATGCTGGAACTGCATGAGAGTCTTGTATCACGCAGCACTGTCGGAACCCATGCTTGAGGTAGTTTATGTTGAATCGCATAGTATTCCAGAATACAGACGATTTCCGCTGATTGGGATCATGGAAGAAAATAGATGAGAAAATGATAAAAACAACGTGGGGTTTGCCTGAAGAGAACACAAGTTGGTAATTAATTAGTTTGTTTTGTTGCTTGTACTGTACCCAAGATATCCGTTCGTGATGAGTGAAAATTGGAAACAGCTGTTTCCGGTATTAACAACTACAAACCATAGCACTTGCACCCTTCTACTGAGGACAAACAATCAGCCGCTGTCCTCACCGTTGGAGAAAATTAGTCAGGAAACGAACAGATCCGAGCCGAGATGAATCATCATCATAAACTTTTTATTTATAGCCGATGTATACACCAAGGCTCAATCTCTTCATACACGCAAACAAATCTCGTCAACCTATTCACGCTCACTGCACTGGATGGAAAACAATTCATTCAGTGCAGAGGACGTGCAAATGTGGGTGCCAATATTGGCAGCAGATGGAAGTAATTCCAAGCACAAACTGGTTCAGAAGGCTAACAAACGAAAGACGAAAGAGCGGGCTATCGCAGGATCAGAGTGCCGAAAAGTTGAACGTAAATGGGGCAAAATTTGAAGAATAAGATGGAGTGCTATTAGAAATTGGGGAAATAATCTGTTAGAGGTGGCTGCTCGAGAAAAACTTACAGTTATAAGCATCCACGCAAACATTTAGAAGAGGATAAAAGGATGCGGGAGCTCTAGGTAAATAACTTTGTTAAAGGTTGTCAATAACAAAGGTCAGGAGTTAGATGCGTGGTGCGAAATTGTCTATGGTGCACTGATTAATGGAATCCAGCCATTTGGACATACGAATCACGCTTTAATTTGAGTAACACAGACAGGGGGCTTTGAAGTACGGTGGAAAAAACGAAGAGAAATGTGTCATGAAGTTTAGTCACGCTGTTTTCTCAGCATCGACTAAGAATTGTCAAATGCCCCAAAATGAGACCGCCGGAATAGAATGTATTACATCACAGTGTGTATTTAGAAGCTTTTTATTCAAAGGGAGCAGCATCAGTCATAATTTGTTGTTATTTGTCTTAGAGAGCCTACAGATATGGAACACAATGTCAATGTATCAATAACTAGCAAAACCACTTCATGGCCAAAAGAGTCCGTGAGATATGCTCGCGACAGCCGGTAGAAGCATGATACACTGAGTATAAGCTGACTTCAGGTTCAACATATATCGAAAAAGATCGAACCATATCGAAGTAGCTGATCTAGTAGTTTTCGGGAGGGAGTTTTTTTGTGATCTCATATACATGAGCAACACACATCCTAGCTGTCGATTCATTAACCACACTGACTTAATTGGTCTTGATTATTTATTTTACGGAATATGCGTCATGAATGCAACGCCAACGTAAGATAAACAATCCGTTGTCATTTCCCCCTCAGAGTTAGAAAGACCACATCCTTACAACACCCACTAGAAAACGCAGCCTCGTGAGAGCTATGCTTAATCAGTATTAACGTTACTCTCTTCATTCCTTCCAAATGATCATCTCCAAAGAAAGAATAAGCTCACGCCTCCGCGCTTCTTAGCAAAAGAGTTTCACGTGAAACTGAAACACAAACCATCATGTGATGCACTGTGCTATAAAGCATGTGAGTAACTAGAGAATCACAGAGAATGGGGAGAATAAGTGCAACAATAACTGCCCCGGAAACACAAAAGCTTTCACGAGGTACAGTGAACATACTTGCCAGATGAAAATGTCCCGATATCACTCACATGCCATGATGTCAATTAGAGGTATTCCGGGGGGTTCTCTAAGAATCAACGCCGAACAGAGTGGCACGGTTAGTGTACACAGGGGTGAGCTGATAGAAACGGGGTTGGTTGTCTCTAACCGGAGTGAAGAAAGTGCAGACCAACGAAAACGTGGTGAGCATTAAACGCGTGCGTGTTCTTGCTGCATACGGATCGCATCCCAAGTGTGGACCCAGATGCGAAATCCGGGGCCTGAAACAAAGAGGCCCGCCCAGAAACAAGCCTTCTAACCGGGCCGAGTTAGCGAACGACATCAACAGGCCATGGGAACCACGGCCAGACTAGCTGGAGTGTAAGCACACTCCGGGTCAAGTTGCTCGGCTCCACTGTCCCAGTGTTTTGACCATCACGGTCCACGAACGATAATACTTGGCTGTTTACACACACCTCCATCGCTGTGCTTGGAAGACAATGCTGGACTGGGAACCAGTATGAGTCAGCGAGCGCAAATGAACAAAGTAGAAATATATTTCCATAACGGATTGTGTCATCAGGATAGCTTTTCCACCAAACGCTAGGTGATAAAAAGCTGCATTCATGAATTAAATGGACTTAGAAATCACTGACAAGTTTTCCGTAGAATCTGAGGTAGGTCATGCTGCTCTTAGGTTTATCGCACCATTTGTGAACTCTGACGTGACTTTTTGTAGTCATGCTTCCAAAACCATAAGCGTCGTTTAATACGTTCCAATTTTGTGGTCTAATTATTGAGCTGTGTGGTTTCACTTCTTGTCATGAGTGTCGTGATGAAGGCAACTTGTTCCGTAATCAAGATCGTCATGGTCAGGTCAACCAAGAATGGTTACATTAGGCTTTGTCCTCTGGAAACCTATATTGTCTTGAAAAACGTCGTGCACAAAGTGGACCAAGCTAAATGTCACGCTGGAACCAGGTCAAACTGACACACTGTGCGACTAAAAAGACAATATGCCATTGCAAGAAGAACAGTTATCGATGCAGAGACATTTTGGTGCTCCACGGATGAGCTATGATCAAAATGCTGTTATGTTAGTACTGTAGTGTTAGTTTGGAATGCTTGTAACTGGGTCTCGTTTACACATGAGCAGCTTGATAATGTCTAAACTTGTCCCTAACTACACAATCACACGATAGCAAACACCAGATGGATTAAGGTTAAGTAGTTTTTTTACCATATTTTTCATTGAGTGGGCATGTGAAAACTAGTACTGTTTACCTCGATGTATGATTCCTTCCACGTTTAAAGATCGGGAACTTCAAGCTATGGTTACAAGGTGGCGAGCATTATAAAGAATGGTATTGATGAGATCCCTGTGTCCAACACGGGCGTATGGCTCAGTTTGGCGTTGTTTTGTTCACTTTAATCGAATGGAATTAACGGGATAAAATAATCCCCAACACAAAAAGAAGCACTCTCCAAAATGTGTACTGAGCTGACGGCGGAGAGGGCTGTATCAACATTTTTGAAGATTGAATCAACACCGCATATCGTACAGTATAGTTAACAACTGAGTTTATTTCATGCACATCATTTTAACGTGTATGAATGATAACTGAAAGCTTATGGCAGTCTGCCTTCACTAACAGGGTCGACGAAAAACACAGTCAGTCAAGAGTGTACCAGTAAAAGTAAGCAGGCCTAGATGGTTCTGCTCTCGGTACAGCTTCATTCTATTCGAACCCCATAAAGCAATGTCTACCTTGGAGAACACACAGCGGGACGGACAAGGATAATACAGGTACATTGAGTCACAATAAAGTTAACAGTTCCCGGCTACGCTTTCATGCCCATCATTGCAACACTGATTCCACGTTAGACACGACCCAGTGATCATACCTGAAGGCTCAACGATTAGCTTGTAAGTAATGATCATTGCTCACAGGCGAGAGTGGTTGAGCGTTCACATTTGATAATTCGGTCGTGCCTGATGTGAGGTCAATGACGCAGTGGTTAACACGGTTGCCTCATGATTGGAATGGCCGGAGTTCAAATCCCGGCCGTGGCAAGGATATGCACTATTGACGAGCTCTAATGAGAGCGAAACTCGAGTCTAGTGCTTCTTTTCGAAAGAGGCTGGCTGGAAAGTCTATCTGAATGCGAAGGCTGCAATCAAATGTGAGTGATGGTCAACTTGAAAATAAACCAAATCCCCGACTACTCATCAGTAAAGTAATGATCAGTTTGCCCGGTCGCCTCGATAGGAGACTGAGTTACTATTTCTTAGCTACAGTCGACAATCCCTCGATCGGGACTCCTGAGCTTCAGTAAGAACGCAACTTGAGTCTAGTGCGTCCTTTAAGAAAAGCCTGGCTGGAAAGTCTATCGGGATATGGAAGCTGGGATCAAATGTGATTGATGTTCGACTTGGAAGTAACGAAATTCCCGACTACTCACAACTGTTTGTAAATCGCCAAGGATTGACCTGATTCCGTAAGTTCCTCTGGATAGAGGATGTTACTTAGCCACAAGTAGTTCAGAGGTCTGTATCCGAACGTATTCAATAAGTGTCAAATCCTTTTTATAAAGACGATAGGCCTCTGTGTTGGTACTGTGTTGCTACTGCCTATGATGACGAAGATGACACAATGTTTGATCGAATACAGTGACCAAAATTTCACAGCACATTGTGCCAAAAAAGGGTCGATTGAATCATCCTATTTCGATATCGGGTTACACCATTATGAACACACAATCGTTTTAGATATACTTGGTATGCAAAAGATTGGGCTGATTCTTCGTGTAAGTAAGCAAATGAAGTTACGAATCATACGACACGGATGGGATCGTTAATTCTGGCCTTTTTGACCTTTTCAAAACACCTACGTAACCATCGAAATTGTGAAATATTTGTTCGTGCACATCATCAGACCCAAATGATGAATTGACCACGCAAAACTTTTCATGGACCACATTAACTCTTGCTTGTTGAAATTTTCAACGGACAAAGAGAACATACACACACAGACATCACCCGATGCAGTCCAAAATGATGAACTTATCGCAAAACGGTTGGTTCGAACTTCGGGACGGTGACCGATTTACGTGTGTGTGTGTGTGTGCACACACACACACAACATACTCATGAACGGGGATCGATAGGTTAAGGATTTCTGTGGTTTCAACTCGGACAGAAATCCTAGTTGAGGGGCCGTCAACTGGAGTTAACAAGACAGTTACCGTGTCTCTTCTCGAGGTGATCGGGAATCCCAGTATTACTCACAAGCTAGTGTGGCTGGGCGTTCATCTGATGATTCAGTCGTGTCTAATGTGAAGTAGATGGCGCAGTAGTCAACAAGGTTGCTTCATAAAACTGATCGAAGTTGTAATTCTGGTCGCGGTAAGGATATGCACTAGTGACGAACTCTAACAAGAGCGGAAATCGAGCCTGGTGCTTCTTTAAGAAAAAGACCGACTTGAGGGAGAAGCCTTAAGAAACAGCGGCTCACAGACGGCATGGTCTAAAGCTTTCATAAGCTGAGTGATACAAGGGAGAAAAATGTGGGTTTTGGAACACACTATTGGCTGATATACACCAAAGACCTATCGTCTTTATGGGTAACGTAACGAAAGAGGAGAAAGTTCGGGAAGTAACGAAAGGATTCACGAGAAATAACACGACGCTCGGAGTAAAATGCAACACCCTGCGTTTCAAGCATTTAGGGGACTTTCTATATGAGCGTTGTACCTGCAATCTGTTGCGATGGTAAATGAAACGCATGCGCCATTGCAGATCGGTGTGTGGCATCGTTGCTTTCATTATGTGATTAAACTGTACGAGAAATGATAAGCTGACTTTTCTAACAGTTTCGTTATCGACCAAACGACAATTGTAACAGCAGATGAAAGCCCGTCGGAAACATAAAAAAAACCTCAATCTGGATTTGCGACATATTATCAACACACAGTACGAGAGTTGATTTTGGGTCTACTGGAAGCGAACGAGAAAACGAAAGACAGATTGGTGAGAAAGAGATTCATGCGGAGCCTGCCGCCGGAATTGCAGCATGACGACCACGGATATCATACGGCTAGTCGGAATAGCGCAGCATCCATCTGTGCGGACGGAATTCGGTCGGCTACAACTCAGGGAGCTCGAGAAAAAAGTGGAGTAAATGACGGAAGCCGTAGGAAGTTTGAAGACGAATGCGGAACCAAGAAGACCACAAGTTAGAGGGGCACGTGGGCTACTGCACCCTAATCGTTGCTTTTTTTGTAACAGGGTGGGATAATTTGTTCGCCCATGATCTCACAGACTCTTTCTTCCCGTTTTTCTGTGGTGCATTCGACGGGCAAAAGTGTTGGACGAGAAGGAGCAAAAGGTCGCAGTAGTAGATAACGCGGCTGAGGCGATGAGTGTAAGCAAAGTGCAGGGATTGCCTGTTAAATTCGGTAACTGAAATGTATTCGCAGCCGGAGGGACGGCGAAATACTTACCAGAATATCCGTTTCCAACCATCAAGTAGTGAGTTGATAAGGAGGCTCACCTATTCACTGAAGCGGATGATTAGTACGGATTCTGTAAACGGATGGAACATTCGATAGACCTGCGGAATGCAGACAAATATACCGAATGACGCCATTCAAGTTGGTTCCAGAGGTGGAGAGGCAGCTAAAGGAGATTCTGGAAGAGAGAATAATCCAACAGACAAGCAGCCCAATCTCATCACCAGACCTGTTGATTAAGAAATCGGATGGAGCCCACCGATTTTGTGTTGATTTCAGAGAGCTGAACCGACTGACAAGCAAAGACGCCTTCCCGATCTTCCAAATGGAAGAGATCACTGCACATCTGTAGGGATTCGAAATAATATCCTTCATAGACCTGCGTTTCAGTTACTGGCAACTATCAGTGGCACCAAAAGACAGCGAAGTTCGCCTTTGGTGTGAACGGATAGCAGTACGAATTCCTTAGGATGACATTGGGCCTGTGCAACGCTTCAATCACCCTTAAACGTCTCTTGCTTCGCATTCTAGAGGATGAGGAAGAAGTAACTGTGCATGAGGGTGACATCGTTATATTCTCAAACACAATAGTGGAACACAACGGCTGCGAGCAGTGCTACAGCGAATCGATGCAGCTGCCTTAAAAATGAGTAGTAAGAAATGCCAAATAGGCCGCAGTTCAACACAGCTGGCAACGAAAAAATGCAACCAATGCCAGGAAAGTTGACAGGTATCATGGATTTTTCAATATCAAAATCAAACCGACAACTAGGGTCCTTTCTTGGAATAGTCGGTTACGACTCGAAATTCCTGCCGGGGTTCTCTTAGAAAGCATACCCACTCTTCCAGCTGCTTAGAAAGGAGAGGCAGTTTGTCTGAACTGAAGACTTGGGGGTGGCGTCCGAGGCGCTCAAGAAGAAAGCTGCTGACATTCGACGGTGCCTGGCGATCCATAAACTGAATGAACTATTCAGTTGATGCAAGTGACATCAGAATCTGGGCAGTTCTTTGACAACTGTCGTAGACAATTGAGTGTCAGTCGAGTACTGACGGAAGCAGAGAGAAAGCATTCCACGCACGCAACAACGTAGAGTTCACCACTTAAGCTTATGTATGATAGGGACCCAAGGATCCTCTTGGATGTCTGTGTGTACGGATACGAAGAGAGACAAGCATCACTGCAAGAACGACACCTAGAACACCGTGTGTTTGAACGGATAACAGATACACAGCGTCGAAATGTGACGTGAGATATGACGTAAGACATAGGGAATAAATGGCGCCTGTTCAAGATGGGAGACCAAGTGGAAGTAAGAGACCATAGTCCACCAGAAACATCCGGGCGCAGCAGAGGCAAATTTTAAAAAACGATGGAACAGATCATTTACTACCATGAACTGCAGGAAGAGGAACTTCCAAATCAACCAAGGTCCTCGTGGACAGTGGACCAATGGTGTACACCTGGCACTCTGGAACGATCGCGGCAAATTCCTTAAAGAATGACCAAATCGGAGGTGTAAGTATTCCAACATTCAGTGGAACACCTCAACGCGGTGAGGGTGCACATCCAAAAGTCCACAGCGAGCGAACCGAGGACAACACAGGCGAGTGGACCAACGGACGAGGAGCAGCAGGCGAAAAACCACAACAGAAGACGTCAACCACACACACGGCTGGTGGTATCCGATTCGGATTAGCCTGTCACAGTGACCGAAGTCAAAGGATGTCTGCGCTTAACCATCACCCCAATTAGCTTGCACCCCTCCACTTCCGGTTCCACCCACACACCACATATTCAGTGTAAACCCAAAGGAAGAAGTCCAGGAGGTGTGCCAGTGGGGCCTTTCTGTCCAGCCAGTCAATGCTGGTTAGCCAACTGATTGGCTAGCAGAGAAAGAAAGCTCTTCTCTATCGAGTAGTAAACAGAAAGAGACTGAAATGACCAGATCTAAACTGAGAAGAAAAATTTATGAAGTGTAGTACAGGAAGCATTACAGTATAGGAGTGCATGCAGGTGCATCCCAGAGAAGATGAGAATTAGAAATAGAATTCACATGGGATTACGAAAAGTCAAACAGGCCATTCATCATGCAGTACACCAACAAAGCTGAACAAATGAATGGGTAGAAGACCACAGGCACCCAAGTTTTCGAAAAGGGGAGCAGATTAATTCTCAAACGACCAGGCTGTTGGCCGATGCAGTCATTAACAGAAGTAGAGTGGATATACTGATATGACCTATTTGAGCCTAGCGTACTCGTTGTCTCTTCGTCAACGGTGTGATGTGAGTACGTTGGTGACCTACTATTCCCAAACGGCCAGCGCATTCGCGGCCGCACACATCACAACGCCATATAGTCACGTCACCGCGACCTATGGCACCGATGGTTCTCTTGCCTACCGCGCGATTCAACCACACACACATAAACCGGGTAAAAATGAGAATGGAAACCGATGTTTTGTTGTGGACTAGAGTTCCAGTTCATAAATAAAAGCGCGCACGTGGCGTGAGGGCGTGAGAGTTGAACATTGCAGATCGTGCTTTACTGAACGACGTTTTACTACATAACTAGGTAATGGATGTCTGCACGTGGCGTGGACAACAGTCATTAATGTGTAATTTCATGTGTTCATGATGCTATCGGCATGAGGACGAAAAGTTTGCAAGATAGACAGCCAGTTTGAGTTTATAAAGTTTCTTCTACAACAGTTTCGAGATGACACCAGTTAGAGCGCAATCATAAACCGGCAGTCACGATCAACTGTTGAACGACCAGAATTTCTTTTAGGTCAAGATACTTTTCAACTCCTTTTTCTGTATTGAAAATGTTAACGCTATGATCGAAAACATGGTTATGGTTTAACTGCCTCACCATTTCTGCGTAGTCAACGAGATGATATACACAGACGTGGATATAATTGATTATTCGCCTGGTTGTTTACCGACATGGAGGGAACAGGATAGCCGAGGTCTTAGTCAACATAGTCTTCCAGATCATTGCAATATGAAAGTCCGAACGAGTGAACATAACAAAAGAGAGGGAACAATTGAAAATTAGCCATCTCAGATTGCAGCACCATTAATCCGCTAAACTTTCAGGAGCAGCTGTGTAGAGAACCACAAATCAACCTGGCCGATTTGAAGAAACGCTGTCATCTGTTTACCAGTGTTACACACGTATGTTTGTGACGAGCACCCACTCAACATTGGAACGAATGTGTCATTAAAACAATTAGTAATGAGTGATTAAGCGAGCAGGAGCTTTCGAGGATATAGGCGGAATCTAACGAACGCTGATGCAGTTAACGAGCTGGGAGCCAGAGAAACCAAGCAATCTGGCAGACACACACACACACACTAGTTACACGTACGCAGCGGGAAGAAATTTTGTGATTTTACTGATAACAAACCACCGTCTACGGAGAATCGATGGCCCAAGCGTGATAGACATTCCGTCAGAGCCAGTTCGATCAATCGCTGTCGATCGTTGTCTGCACCATGCCTCCGACCCGAAGTTGCTGCAGTGCCACGCATAGGTGGACTATGCCTGGACCCCCGAGTGTCCATTTGACGGACAGGGAAGGAAGTGCCAAAGGAAAGGAGCTGGTGTAGCAAATCACGCCAAATTGCCTTTATTAGTGCAATATCCTGCATAAAAGAGACAAGCGAGGGGGGAGGAGAAATTCAGTGGACACGCATTGGTAACTAAGTGCAGACAACAAATAAACTGTAAAGTGTTAGAAATAGATTTCAGTAGCTCGCGCCAGAGAGTGATTTGGAAAATGGAAACAAAACCTAGAGGGATCAGGAATTTGAAGCAGGCCGTTACATTCGGCGCATATTTTTCGAGTTTGAAACTGTACATTGTGGCGTCTTACAGTAACAAATGAGGTTTTCGGATGTTAACCAACGCATTACCCAACTGTTAGATATGCATATATAGCCATACTGCGGCAGAACAATAAACCAACAAGAACAAACAAGTGGATACGTGTCCACCGTTGGTAGTAAGATAGAAGAGGCAGCGTGGGTCAATAAAAAAGGTAACGATATCAATTGGCGAATTCAGGATAGTGAGTTCAACATCAGGCCGCTTCCAAAAATTCTGTTGTACAACTGCGAGCAGTCCGATGATGCTAAACCCAGTTATGATCATGGATATACAAACGTAAACCACTAACCTCAGTGAAAAAGATAGAAAAACAAGTAAATCTGCTAGACACCGCTTTTGGGGGCAATAAAACCATCTCAGTGCTATAATGCAAGCTCCAGATGAATTTCATGGAAACTGGAGGATCCCAGGCGGGCACACGGCCACGGCTTGACAATATCTAGCCTGAACGTGACCTTGTGTCCCAGGTGAAAACAAACATTACACGATCTACAAACTAGGAACAAAACTCCTCACTAAACATAACCGTACCTACTGACAAGTGATTAATGCTGATAAGCAACACTGGAGTGTGACAGTCACCATATTGGAGTGTTGAAAAAAGTTAGCTATACCTCAGGTGGCTTAATTAATCCGATGAATTAAGTCAGTGTGCCTCATTACGGATCAGCAAACCACTATCTATGGGTACAAAAGCAGGGGAAGAAAACAAATCAGATACTCAATTTTTGTTGCTTTGGGATCCGTGTTATCATGGACCAGGTTATCTAACCGTGAACAGAAGTTCTTAAACTGGCTTGTGTTCCAACCGCGAACAATGAGGACAGAGGCCTACGCCATCACCACCGAGTGGATTCGGGATCAGAAATGTCAGAAACGAAAAATTACAGAGTTACCGTACATGGGGCTTCGCTAATTAGTGTTCCAAATGAACTAATCAACTTTCGACAGAGATAGCATGGGATGCAAAGCTTGGCTAACCGAACCTACCATCATTTTCCGCCGTCCTCAGAGACAACCGTCGCCACAGACGTTCGCTAATGATACCATCACGTGGAATGTACAGATAATCAACATCAGCAAGGGAGTTGCAAAAATACGAATAGATAACAGGCTCCTTAGGCAGGAAAAAGTGTATTGTCATACCAAGATAGCTGCCTCATACCTGTGAATCCGCGGCCCACAGCAAGATCAATTTTGATTCGTGCAACCCAAATTTATCCGCGTAATCAGTGAACATCTCGCTCAAACTAAGCAACGGTCCATGAGATAGTTGGAATACGGCTTCGTGCAGTTCGTTCTCCGTCACAAGTGGTGGTCTCACACGTGAGCTACGCGATCGGGCTGACGGCGAGGAGAGTAACGTCATGGTGTTCGATTGTAACACGTTACATAACTCAAGGTATAATTGCTGTTGAAGCTGACCCAACTCCAAACGAGATTCTAAATCGTGCAGATAGTCCAAGTCTTGTTGAGCAGCTGAGGGGTAGAAAATATAGCAGGGATAGATAGAGAATGTTAGGTGAAGTTGTAAACGGCTGTGATACACAGCCATCCGTCCGATAACCCAATCGTCCAAATCCGGAGGGGAGAACTAGTAATAATGTTTCGTTGAAATGTTTGGTCACAAGCACGGAAGGACACAGAAAATGTCTGTTTTAATTCCAACCGCTGACTCTACGAATGGGATTTCATCAATGATTTCATCAGGATTGCCTACTTATTTAGTCGCATATAGGTTGAAAATCAGTCGACAAGAGTACGGATGGGGTGGTTTGTAGCATTCAATCCTCATGGATTAGGCATTATGAACGAATAAATGATGTGGCAGTTAGCACTGCTTAGCCTATCACGAAAAAGACTCGAATCGCGGTCGCCACCCGCCGCGCTCCAACACATACACGGTTCGCTGACTGGTCAACTTGCAAAAAAAGACTGGACATCCACTCAATCGAAGTGAGCATTGTTCACAAGTGAGTGTGTATGATCTTTCAAATATGATAATACAGTCGTCTCTAATGTGAAGTAAACAGCGTAGTGGCCAGCACGTTTGTCTCATGAAATTGCGGCCTCCGGATGAGACAAGAATATGTGCTACTGACGAGCTCTGAGAAGAACGAAAACTTGAGCCTGGTATTTTTCTTCAAAAGGTGCTGACTAAAAAGTCTGCGGATGTGCGATAGTTGCGAGTGCTTTACAGCTCATACAATATGTTATCAACACTACATACATGTCAGTGGCTATCGATTGAGTGACCGGTGTTGAATAGCGTCCGATCAGTGTTTGGACTGACGAATCACGGTCAGGCCTTAGGAAATTGAATAGAGGGTTCAAGAATGGACTGCCAAATGATGGCACGAACATTCTATCACAAAGTGAGGTGCTTCGATCGATATACAAGCTTTCATCAGGTTTTTAATGAAAGAAAGTCAAGCCAACTTGATTACACTAGTAATGGCTTCAGCTATGGGCACTTATTACAGATACATTTGTAGTTGGTGTGATTTGGTCAGAATGGTCACGCTCAGTAAGCATCCAAGAAAAACAAATTACAGCCTTCGCATTCAGATAGACTTTCCAACCAGCACCTTTCGAAAAGAAGCACTAGACTCGAGTTTCGCTCTCTTCAGAGCTCGTCAGTAGTGCATATCCCTGCTACGGTCGGGATTGGCACTACTGACGAGCTCTAATAAGAGAGAAACTCGAGTTTAGTGCTTCTTTTCGACAGGGGCTGGTTGGAAAGTCTATCTGAATGAAAAGGCTGTGATTAAATGTGAGTGACGGTCAACTTGAAAATAAACCAAGTCCCCGACTACTCATCAGTAAAAGACAAAGTATTTTATACAGACCACTTTCGCCCGGTCCTCTTGATCTCGTCTAAGACCTTAAGACTCCAGAGAGACCATCATCCAGACGTGATTAAGGACCAAAGCGATCATGACTACAATCTTAACTTATGAGGTGTGGAGCATAGACTACGTGACATAGCTGATCCGGACAGCGCGGGAAATGGCACGCAGTAGCGGTATTAGCCCATCTATTCCATCCGGACAACCATCGATTTCGTCACCCTACTATTTCAGATTGGAGAGCATGTCGTCGGTTGGTCTCATTTTACTTACCAAACGCAGTCCGTAACTCTCGCTTGACAGGACATTGGTGATCTTAGAATGCTGCGACGTGAAAGCAACGATGCACAACTCCGGCTACACTCACTGTGTGTTAACCGGTACACCATTGTGATCTTGAGACTGAAACATCTGGACGATTCACTTAGAACATAAAACAGTGCAGACACTGCGGCTGGAGAACAGAAGCAGATTAACATGGGCGGAACTATAAAACAAGACATTTCTGACTCTTGAGCAGCGTGTCTTAGATTTCTAATGGAGACTAGCAGGCCAAACACAGAGTGAGAGAGTTTGTCGAACAATTTGGAGTTATCATTATACAAGTTTTAAATACCGGGAAGAAGGAAGGTGAAACTAAAGCCCTCTGGAACAGAGGTGACGCAGCCAGGAGGTAAATTTACCAATGATGATGTACACCCCACGGCATAAATGAGGAAACTGCCCAAGCGGTTTCTCAAGACATTGGAAAAAATGAAGATGCTCCTGGGAATCAGCTTCTTATTTTATCGGAGGCAATGCAATACACAAAGAAAGGCGTATATTGGCCGTGGATGAGTGTTTTTTTTCAGAAATAGTATACACAGCGCAGTATCAATATTGGTTGTTTGCAAGGGTCTGTTAGATCACGTGGTTTTAACCCAAAGAATATTTTTGTGATCGCCTCGGTCTGAAGATTCTTTGAACAAGACTACTGCAGAATTTTCCAAGGGCATGGCAGCACAAAATGGAAGCAGGTGGCGAGGCTTATCTACAGACTGTGGACAGTGGTGGATACGGAAGTGAACCAACTAGGTACTGATAGACTAAAAAGAAAACGCTACCCTCCGCAAAACAAACTTATGCTAATTCCGTTATCTTAGTCCGCCGATCCGCACGGCTACTCAGGGCGTGGCATATAATCACGTGGGGGCGGTGACAGACAAAGCAAGTTGATGTGAAGAGTAAGGAAACAATGAACGGTGTTCAATGAGGGTTGCCTAGGTGATCGACGCCAACGCTAGCTGACCCTGGTTACTTTTGTTCAGGAATGCAAATCACCAATGCATGCAGGCTGAGTGTTGCAAACTAGCCTGTGCAATTTTAGTTTAGTCGTGTATTTCAGTAGTAAGTATCTAAGAGTGTATCAACTAACGATGAACGTCTTGAAATAGATGAAAAATTTAACTGATACAGCAATTACCATGCAGTTAGTATAGTTTCAGCCTAATCCAGGAGTGTTTAGTTTGCGAACGGTGCTGCGAATACCGAGGATCGAAAAGAAAATGAATGGGTGATGAGTCTGTAGAAAAAAAAGCACTTCCCAAAAAACATCACAAAAGAACCATTAGGAAAAAACACTATGTTCGACCTTAACACAGATCACTATTGTTTTGTTTCAGTCTCAGTTGCCTCCCAATCAGGATGGCAAAAAAGGAAGATTCGGTAACAGTTTTTACCAGTGAGTCAAACCAGTGCAAAATTCGTTACAATTAATGTTTAGTTCACGATTCTGAGGAATGAAACTGAAAAGTTAAACCAAAGCCATAAGCGAGATGCTATGTGCATATAACATCGTGTACGGAACGAGGACCTCAAGACTCTGAAACAGGGATTTTTCATGTTTTATGGCTGCGAAAATGCAGCAAGCTGCCAGAAAGGCATCACGTGAGAACGGGACCGCAAGCCAATTAGCCCCTAGCCATAATATCCAAAGAACACCATAGCAGAATATACTCGTTTGGGCTTCGGCCCATGAGCTTGTAAAGCGTACTTTTTTTTACCTAAGCATGGCCGAATCATAATGCCACAATTGAGAACCACGTTAAACTGCGAGCAATGGCGTTGCCGGCCTAGAGCAGACTGAGAACACGTGACGGCAATAGCGCGTAGTTTTGTCGAACACGAGTGAATGACACCATAATAATGGTGAGACGAGTAACACGACTGGAACACTGGGTTCCCTTCAATAACTTCATCAGCGCAGAAAGAAGACATATGTTACGATATGTTAACATTCCGTTTACTTTCATCAGTCGCAAACGTAAAACATGCGTTATTATGACAGACAATTAGGGATAGACAGGGTATGGACACGCATACAATCACACCACGTATTGTCATCACCACCACGGCAACCCTATAGGTTGCTTCACCCACTTTTGTGCACATAGCGCCGGCTGGTGAGCTCTAATCAGCATGGCTTCGTTAAAGGTCAGTAGCTTCAGGTTCTGCTGACGTAACAATATTTTGAAAGAGTTAAGTGGGACCACCTGGTGACCCGCTATCATGAGGTGTCTGGCAATCGATGATGCGGGGCTTCGATTGACCGATACACCGGTTACCATTTGTTGTGTTATGCGCTGTTTTAGCTAGTTTCGGACGTGTTCGGCCGGGCGAGAGAGAGAGTGAGGGACACATACGTTTGCACAGGTGCACAGGTGACGTACGGACAACGGTAGGCGCGGATGCAACGTTCCTTCCCCCTTTAGTTTGGCTTGGTTTAATCAGCTTGGGAGCGTTCCACCGGCTTGCGCGTTCTGCATGATCGGCGATGGCTGTCTTCGTGCGGTCGTTGTTCTGGTAATGGGTTCGTTTAATAGTTCGTGGTTGGTGGTTCTGGCGTGTCGGATAGGGAGCGAGGACGCACATGGACTTTGCGCCTTGTGATGATCCGGCCGTCTGGTAGGGCGACTTCAGTGGTTTGAATGTATTCCGCTATGACTTGTCCGGGTTCCCATTTTTCTTCATGAGGTAGTTTTACATAGACTGGATCATTCACATTTAGATCGCGATCATATGATCTCCGATCGTACAATATTTTCGCTTTTTCCTGTCGCTCTTGAATTTTGAGACGGGGCTTTCGAAAAAATAAGTTCAAACGAGTACGTGAATCTCGCCTAAACATCAACTCGACTGGACTTCTCCCGGTAGTTTCAGTTGGGGTCGTCCGATATGAGAAAAGTAATTTTTCCAGCTTTGTTTTCATCGATGCTGGAAACTGTTTCTTTAGTCCACCTTTGACTGCACTGCACGTTCCGCTAACCCGTTGGACGCTGGACCATAAGGTACCGTCCTCACGTGCCGAATCCCATTGTTTGCCATAAATTGGTGTCATTGTCACATACGATAGTCTGAGGAATACCGAATCTGATGAAACAATTTCGTAAACACGAAACGGTTATTGCTGGATAAACTGCAATCCAATTCGAATAAGCATCGATAAGTAATAAACACATCTTTCGCTTCGTTGGGCCAAATTAGTCCATGCGAACACGCTCCCAGGGTTTATCTGACCATCTCCAAGGGCTCAGTGGAACAGAAGGGGCATTCATCTGAATAGTTTGGCAGGTTACACGGCCACGAGTCAATTGTTCTACATCACTGTCGAGGTTCAGTCACCATATGTAATTTCATAAGACTGACACCCGGATGACCGTCGTGCTAGTTGATCATCGCTACTCGTGGGCCAGCCCTGAGAAACAAATTGTTTAACTTTGGACAAAGGAAAATCCTGATCTGTTCCTTGACTGATCTCTTTACTGGATACGGGATGCTTGTTCAGGTACTGCACCAAATTGTAGCGAGAAGGCGTCCAATAAAGCACAATCTTTATTGTCCAAATCGCCAGTCACATGCAACGCGCGCTCGCTCGTTTATGAGTCATAATTCCAACCCGCAGCACCCCCCGGTTTCCGTTCACACGTCGTGTGCACTTCTAACCGGTTTACGTGTGTGACCGGTGCCTTCTATCGGAGGGTTTTCCGCTTGCCATTCCTCGTCTGTTTGTCCGATTTCGTTGCGCGATGGCTCGTCCGGCTGCTCGTGCTGTCCGCCATCCACCCAATGTTGGCCTTGACCGTATTCCAACATCGTGTCGAGATGTTCCTCTAAATGTTGGAAAAACCACGCCTCCGATCTGGCCGTCTGTCGTATTTCGCCTGCCCTGCCTCGCCCGTTGGTGCGATCCAGTCGAGCGATGATTCATCCGGTCGCACACGTTGTTCTTGATTCGATCGCGGCAGGCTTTTGAACGTACACCCCCCGCGTTGAGGAATTCGGCCGAGCGTTCGAAAACTCGCACCTCCGACCTGACAATCCACCACAAAATGAGGTAGTTCAGTGGGATTCCATGAATTTTCCGGGGTGTCACTCAGGGGCATTCGACTGAGAGCGTCCGCAGCCTGATTTGCTTTACCAGGAATATGGGAAATTTTGTAATCATAAACAGACAGAGGAAGTGACCAGAGTTGCAATCGGGGCGACACCATTTGATTGGCTTCTTTTGTTTCTCTGAGGAGAGACACCAGAGTCTTATAGTCCATGTATATATATCGAAGGTTCTTCCTCAAACATACCGGTGGAAGTTCTTTACAGCAAACAGACTTGCGAACGATAGTAGGCGCGGATGTAACACATAACATTAAAGTATTCAACTATAAGGGATAAGATGATTCGATCATGTCCGAGCAGAACAGTTTAGATTGAAAAACTAAGCAAACATGTGTTACATGTGGAGCGTTTTCAAAGACAGCAATGTAAGACTATCAGTCTTTGCTGAGATGGTTAACCGTGTGAATGAGTGTGTACGGTTATCGTGATGCGTTATTGCATACCTTGTAATTCCCATATGACAATAATCAACTTTCAAGACCAGTTAACTTTTAATGGCGTAACCGGCGTCTCGTCCAGTTCAAGAACATAGAACCATGACCACAATCGACCCAGCGCTACCTGAAAAACTGTGAGAACGTGACCGAAGTGCTTATGGTCAATTCATCTGTTCCGTATTCCACCAATTAACATACAGTTTATGGTGTTGCATGTGCTAATGAGATCAGTCAATGACAGGCTGTGATTTCTCTAATACTGTTATACATAAATAAATTCGGTGTCTCAATCCATGAATAACAATTGCTTACTGCTGCCAGTACCAGGTCTTCGCCTTATTACTTGCGTGGGAGGTTTCAATTCAAGTACGATCTCTAGGGCTATTCGAAGTCCCTAATTCTGAGTATCACACTAACTTCCGCAGGATTTCAGAAAAAGAACATTAAGCGTGACTGTGCTCAAGATTTCTGCTTGCACCTATCCATTATTCCAGTCCATCGTTAGAAAATAAGTCGGGCTATCTATCAACGAAGGGGACCCTCAGTGTTTTGCACGCGATACTGCCAGTTGGAGAATTTCGGACACGTGTGGATCCTACAGAATACTAATTCTGCTTAAAGAGAAAATGAGAACACATCTACGAAACGTGCTGGACGAAGGTGTGATCGAAGCCAACAACTCGCATAATTCGTTAGAACCGTTGGCAAAGAAAAACGGAAAATACGGTTTTCGCGTGGTCTTTTAAAGACTGAACAAGGCAACATAAATCAGTCATACAGGTGCCGTCAGTCGCTAATATGTTCAACAACTTGTAACAGGTTAGTCATAGTGTTGGACTTGCGCTTCGGGGACACAGAGACAACACTGAGAGCGCGGACCGTGAGAAAACAGTATTACCCGTGAGCCAAAGATGTCGGTTCCGGTGCACGAGCAAATGGAAAGGAAACTGTGCTGTGTATTCAAACAGAATCAGAGTAAATTGCACAGTTGCATACAGCGTTCGCGTAGATACAACATAATGTACAAATGAGTTTATGAAAGATGCAATTTCACGCTTTCTAATTTTCTTGTTTGTATCCAGGTTAATGGCAGTTCATAGAAAAACCTAGTTTATCAATAACACCAAAAGTGCGTCGTGCAAAAAAGTTGCTGAGGTATGATTTAATCGTGGAAAACCAGGTATGAGAACTGAGACAATCGATTAAAGAGGTAGGCCGTATGCAAAACAGTTCACGGTGCATCGTACTGAAATAAGACATTTATCGTCTAAAGTTGTCAATATGGACTTGTCACTACTCGTGGTAATCTCTAATGTGAACCGTTTTGCAAAATGTACTGACTACAGACGACAAACCGGGGAAATCAACCATGTTTTGCCCACGTACTGTTATTATACTATTTTTCAGTGTGGCATGGTATCTGCACTTGTATTGCTAAACAACAGTTTGGCAGATCCGTTTATTCAGAAGAAAAAATACGATTCCGTTGGATTCGAACCAACGACAGAAATAACCTGTCCAAACGAGACAAGCGCTGGAAAGCTCAACAACGGCCGCGGTGGACCCCAGCGTGAATTCTAAAAGAAATCCGGTTGGGGTAGTCGATTATCTGGATCCTTTGGTGGACTCCACATGGGACAGTGGGTGGCCGAAGTTAATTGTGAGATTAAAAACCTTTCGTCGAGGCCTCGTAATTCAACTCGAGAAGTGAGCTAATCAGATGAGCTTTACGACCACAAGGATTTGATCGTGCGATGAATTGCGTACGGACCAGGCGCCAATAATTAGGCTGATGGTTGTCTCCGCGACAAAAGGAGAAAGAATTACCCAAAAGGATGTTCAGAACGAACAACTTAATCAAACGGCAGGGTCTGTGAACACTAGTGACTTCACACCAACAGGGAAAAGTAACGACAGCGTCCGGAATATAGGAAACGCAAGTGATGTAACGCGCCATTCCCTTGCCAAGCGTTCTAATACGCCTTGATCGTTAGACCTGGGTCTCTGCTATGCGGCTTCCCCTGGTCTACTTGCGCGGAAACAAGAGAGAGACGATTGCGGAAAAACACGCTGTATTGTCAAATACCAGTTCGACCAAATGAATAAAATGCCTGTAAATACATGTCATGAGATAGTGGCCAAATATGGTCATTTACTTGTTGAATCACTGTCTGCTTGTTTAGGCCACTTCGATTCTAAGTGGCCAAGTAAGGCTATGTCCATAGGCGTTAGTTTCTCGGGCTGGCGTGACACACACGCTCACTTTCATGTCTCTTGCTTGTTGGTCCGACGTGCCCCTTAGTGCTTTGTTGCTGCCTGATTTCATCAGCAGTAACCGATGTCCTGACTAGATTGGTTTGGTGAATTTGCCTCCTAACAGTAAGAAGGCACCCGGAAGTGAATTTACGTTTGGTGTAGGACATTGCTAGGAAGAAACCAGATCAATATAACTGAAGTTCGATGCTGAGAGCAAGAGTTGGGCGAACGAATGCATAAGGGTGTGGTGGTGTACTTTTGCACAAATTGCAGTTCCGGTCTGACACCCAACAATTTCCCAAGTCAACCGATTTTGGCGAACATAGCAGTAATAGGTAGGTGAGCACGACATCCGAAAGAAAGTGAAGGGCTGGCTAACAGCGTTCCAAAGAATTTAGGACAAATGTGAAGTAGATGACATCTCATGATTGACATTTATCGCGCAATGGTATTTTGTCGAACAATGGATCATTTTCAACTTTGAGTCCTACCTATGGGTGGAATAGCTTGGGCTGCCGTTGGTCCTGAAATCGGTCCACGATGAGAATGCAAAAAATATCATCCCAGAGTTTTTATCTTCTGATGTGTTCCTACTTACGCTTTCATCCTATAGTTCAAATTGTTTAATCCTCCATTTTGGGTAACGTCTTTTGAGAAACTTGAGGCGATTAATCCCCTTTATTCATTTGGAAACACAAATCAGAATACGGAAACAGTGGGATATCATTTCCTGTACTGTCTTCGGCCACAAACACGCATTGCGTAATGCACTACAGATTGAATGATAGAGCAAAAACATGTGGGCCTTTTAAACACCATTGATTTTTTGTAAAAGATACGTTGACGACATATTCTTGAGCGTCTCTGAACTTGACCAGATCAATCTGGCCATGAAAATTTTCAACAAGTACTCGAGAGATGGAACGGAACAATTCACTGGCGTTTCTCGATGTAGTAGTCACGCGTCTTCTGGATGTTTCGGTGAGACATTCTGCCTATCACAAACCAACATGGAGTGGGCAATACTAACAGTTTTCAAGTTTTCAACCGACGCAACAGAAGAGGGCGCTTGTTAAAACACTGTTTTGCCGGGCTCACTCAAAGCTGTGCACAAGGAGCTAGAACTTCTGACAAAAACACTACAGGGGAATGGATATCCGCTGAATTTTATCAAGCATCATAGCAAAAGACCTCTATTACTGGATACACAAACTATAACAAGGTCTGTATTTAGTAAACTGCCGTTTAGAGGTATTGCGCTTTTTAAGCATACCTGCCGGAAACTGAATGCGGAAATCTAACGAGCGTACTTCACTGCTCCCTTGCGATCATTAGCCACCACAAAATCGATAACAGTGCCTCCCACGAAGATGGCCAAAGCAAATCTGGACGGTTCTCATTGGATTTACCAATTCAAACGTAGCTGCATTGCCTACTATCTAAGAACTGAAACGAACTTGAGCATCCGAATGGTTGAGTAAATTTCCCAGCAATGACCGGAAACTTTGGCCCGCGGCCGACTGCCCGTATAATTGATTGCTTGACATTTAACTGAAATCGGACAATCATCAGCCCATTAGATGCCTTCCAAGTAAATACTCCTCGGAGTCCTATCCATATACATTGTTAGTAATTGTCTGGTTGAACTCAATCGAGTCTCATTCTAAAGACCACGAGGTAGCTGAGTGACAACAACGTCGACTACGGTAACCGGTTTAAGATCTGACTAGTTGGAGTGTTCCAGCTCGAGCAGCCTAACATTGGTGCCTGGTTTCACTTAATATGATTTATTACGCCATACACGTTGCGGGATGTAAAGACTTGAGGGAAAAAACGAAACCAGTCTCCTTGTAACGTCAGCTCAACGAAGAACAGAGCCGGTTCCCACATACACACATGATGTCAACACTAACATGAGAAGAGGTGGTTGCTATCAAAAATGGACATGAATTGATTGAAGGAGTGCAGGATGGTTATTGTTATTGTGGACTGAGTTCAGGGGCATAGCGCTTTCAACCTGACAAGCTGTGTCGGGAATTTCGCCCATATAAATTAACTATTATTCGCATGTGATTGCAACTGTCATGTTTACATAGATTTTCAGTAAACCTCCTCGAAAGTAAGCATCAGATATGGGTTTTGCACTTGTCGGAGCTTCTCAGCTGTGCACATCTATGGGACGACTGCCGTCCACGTTCCGATGGGACGACCGTGTCGACCATCACTGAACGACGGACCTCACACTGGGTGCCACCGCAACACTATAAGCGCACGTGAAAGTTGTGACATACTGTGAAAGATTTTTAGGGAAAAGGTTTTTAGGAAAAAAAAGAACGACGTACCGGATAGTAACCTAAGGTAAATCCCGATACTGGCACGTCGTAAACTTCTTTTTTCAGATTACCACATCAAGATCGCAACGGTTATTACCTACACTCAAATATGACGGTTGCAAATTTTCCTTCGACGGAGCAGATTATTGTGTAACAGTTCATTCGCTTTGCAAATAGATTTAAGAAAGTCACAAGGTTAGACGAATGGGCTGGGAGTGATGAGATCACTTGCTGTTTTTCGTTTCACATACTGGGGATGTCCACCGTATCACTACGGATTGTAAATGTTCAAACGCTCAAGAAAGTCAATATCCTGATTTGTTCGACCGAAACCGAACGATAGCTGCTCAGTTCAGCTGTTCATTCAACGTGATGCGCGCCTACAGTCGATCATCCAAACAATGGTTCAGTCACCTGGGGTATCGCAACCGGTAATGCATGTGATTGACCCTGAAACACCATTGACGAGTTATATGATGGATGGGTCCAACCACCACAGTCACATACCAAGGCTATAGCGGGATTCGTATTACGAATAAAAACACCACGATGTAAGTAGATCTTGGTCCCCAACGAACAAAACAGCGATAGCAGTACGAAATGCCAATTATATCCCAACGGGGATGCATTTTCGCCTTGGGAGGTGTAACTACCTTGACAAGGATCCACGAGCAACTTCAGTTTTACTTGGGCGGCAATCGTTATGATCACACAATCTGTGCATCACAGCCAGACAAGAGGTCACTGACTGATCTCGCCGCTTATCCCGCGAACGGATCGAAGCGTTCCGAGGTTTGCGTCTCATACAACAAACAACTGGCGCAGCCGAACTTCGTGTATTAGCTCCGAACGAGAAACCATCTGTCTCCAAAGTACAAGCAACTTTGGAGAAGGTAACACAGGTAGAACTGAGAGATGCTTGAGCACCAGAGTGGGTGAACATGTGCATAATTGGATGAAGAACTCCGTATTACCGAAGAACGGTAACGTCCTTGAAACAGGTAAACCAGTGTCCGCATTCACCGGACACGTTATCGATTCAGCTTGTATATTCAGAATCTTACCAAGTAATCCTAAACCAAGATTCGTGCAGTTTGCTGAAGCAATCTTAACCAATCGACTGTGGCCTGTTTGGTGTGTTAAAAAACAAGTGTTCGTGGAATTAACCTTGCCCATAGCTTGATACCCTTTTCTAACCCACAAATTGACTATCCATCCCACTCCACTAATTACTTGATGTGAAAAACTGGTGAATGTTATTGTAAATTTGGTCATCATCATCGTCATCAAAACAGCCATGAGCCTGACCAAAAGGTACTGTGGCTCGGGCCGCCGCTCACCTCAACAGTGACGTGGAATATCCTA
>QNGE01002027.1:0-36830 GCA_008508345.1 Paragonimus westermani | reverse complement strand
TTGGGGGACCCTACCCGGAGCCAATGACTCAAGAGTCTGACTCACTTGGCAGTGAGGGGCTTGCCTAGCCCGAGGGCGCAGTGAATAAGACAATAATGTCTGATTCTGAACACTGCTGCGCGCAGCGGATGTACTCGAAGCTACATCGGGCTTTTGAGAGATATCTGAGTTTTTCGACCGTATTGGATAATACGCCGGCGGTCACGGTCAACCGTTGGGCGATCGGAGTGCTCTTTGTTTGAGGGTACCTTTTCTAACCCCCTTCTTCCTGGTACGGAAGACAGCAGTGCCGCAACTATAAAAATAGTTCTGCTGTATGCCCATAGGATCGTGCCTAAGCACTCCTACGCGGTCAGTAGTGCGACACACAACCCTATGAGTGTAACTGCTTTTCGTCTGACTGCTCCCCTTTGGCCTGTCTGACAAGGTTGCACCTGGAAGGACCGGAGTCCTAGTCAGCATAGCCCGCCGGATCAAAACAGTACACAAGCCCGACCACCACGTCAAGGTGGCAGTATAGGTCGGGTGTAAATTTGGTACTGTAGTGTGGAAACGAAATGCACGCATCTACCCTATCCGTGTTCTAACCGTTTTGTTCAAACATCTGTTTTTCGTTCGTAGTACCTTTTATTCATATGCCGAAGCTAGATCACCCGTCGGATGAAAGGGTAACGAGTTTTGACCGCAACGACGATGAGGTGTCGCTGTTACCCAATTTCAACAAGCACAGAGAAAGTCAGGAAAATACGATTACATCTCTCAAGCATCCGCGGCAAGCGAAGTGTTTTCTAAGATTGTTGTGATTATGTGAATTTTCTTGGGGACAGTCTATTTTCCCCCAAAATGGTTTATTTTTTGCGATATTTTCGAAAAATAATTTGTAACTTTGAATTTTATCTTTTAGTGCCATAAAGTGCTAAGACTTAATTTGGCGCACGTTTCTCCTCCATCTCCGGTTGGCCCATTCCACTTTTAATGCATTAATTCAAGTGGGATTTTTCAAGGCTATCCAGAGAATATATATGTACAGGCGCTGGTTAGCTAGGTTGCCTTTGTTTTGACAGTAAAAACATTCTCGGCTGAAGGTCGAGGTCTTCTGTGTTCTTCTGGGGTTTTGGGCACCGTTACGCTCTGTGCTAC
The DNA here is from genome assembly GCA_008508345.1 of Paragonimus westermani. NCBI lineage: Eukaryota > Metazoa > Platyhelminthes > Trematoda > Plagiorchiida > Troglotrematidae > Paragonimus > Paragonimus westermani. The sequence goes on along the minus strand of QNGE01002027.1, from coordinate 35,690 downwards.
GTGTTCGTGATTCGTATATTCGTACGCCAGCCATTTCTCGTTGTCGTTGACAAGCGGGTCATAACAGATTTGATAACGGACAATGAGATTGTGATGCTCGCCGATCAGTTTACACACTTACGAATCTGTACAGCGTGCATACAGAGTGCATAATGAATTAAAGAGAGACAAGTATCAACATGGCTGAGTGCGTATCGTTGACCTAAACCATCTCTAATGATAGGGGGAGGCCATATTCTAAGACGTCCACGAGGGTGATGTCACTCTACGGTTGCGAAACGTGGCCAATCGGTCGCTTGCATCGAATGGCGTCGACGGGCAGACAACGAGTGTATTGGGAAGTGGATATTAAAGAGCGACATTGTAAACTGATGAGATGACACTGTCCAGATGGGTTCGGAGGTTCACAATCCCAGACTACCAATCCTGTATTAACAAAGATAGGGTCAATATCAATCCAATTGTGTGACAGCACTTTACACTTTGAAGGTGCCTAGCCCATACTATACCGACCAGTCAGTTAGACACTTAACTTATTCAACTTGGTCTGCACGTCATATGCAGAACCCAGCAAGAAAATACAGTCGGCATACTCACTATCGATCAGTTTACTCGATGACAGAGGCTCCGCTCTAAAGTACCTCAGAATGTCAGGTGCTTCTTCCAAAATTCTATCGACCACGCAGTTGAAGGAAAAGAGAGAGAACAGATACCGCTTCCGAACACGATATGGCTGCTTATAAATGCGTACTCTTCAAGCAGAGGGCAATTATGACTTCAACAAAATGATGCTTGATTGTATCTCTAAAATGAAAACAGATCTGAGATTCAAAAACATCACGATCGTCAGCTAAGAAAACGAGTGTGTCAGAAATGGGAGGAGGGGGTTCGTACGTACTCGACCAGATCGGAAACCTGCCTGTTTTTCTCGTAGGTAATTGACTGAGTTCAGAAGTCAACGCGCTATGAAATATACATATATTTTGGATGTGATAATATTCGTGTGGTTACCACGTTGTTCCCACACATTCTGTGAAGATAAGAATGGCTGTTGATAATCATTACCCACGAGTTGCTTTATCAGTCTTCTAAATTGAATGAAAAAACGTAGTCAGCCAACATTACAATCTCTCGCCTGTAAGTTTGAAAAGGACTGCGGAAAGGAGAACGGGACCTGGAGCTCCATCACATTTTAATGATTCGATCTCCAAAGCTACCGCTTTTGGCGGAAAGCAATCGAGAATGTTACCATCAAACGCATTATCCTCATCGTTTACAGCTGAACGAGCTGGATTCGATTAGCTGAACTGCTCTTCAAACTAATAAGCCCACAACATCAAGTCAACGCAGCAAACTGTAAATTCGTTAGCCAGGTTGTTCACAAACCTTATCATTTGCACCTCGTCCACAGTCAGTGCAACCACGAATTAGGGGGAAAACAGCATGCGACTTTTCCATAACAAACGTGTCTTCTACACTTCTCTGGTCCATCCAGTTAAATAAATCTTATGACTCTCATGAAGACTCTCCGTAAATTTGTGATTCAGTTCCCAGGTATTTTTGTCGTGTTCAGAAACAGGCAGTCAGTCATAAGCTCTGCCAAATCGGCAGAAATCCATCAATGCCATACTTGCGACGCTTCCCTGAAACAGAGCTCTTTGTGACTGGTTCGTACAGTTGTTGAGATTTCGGACCAGTGGTTGTTTGAATCACTTTATTGCTGTGATCCGGTCAGTTTAACGGGCGGTGCTGTTTGATGGAGGTTTTTTTCTACACGCTAGTAGCTCAATTTCCAACTGAACATTTTATGCCTGCGCGCAGGTTTCTGAACACACGTAACGATACCAGCACGAACAACAGGATGGTCTGAGTCATTATGGTTACTCCAGTACGAACGGCGGTTTCTAGCCTGGTAGTACTAATGATAAATGACGACGATGCGGTTAATGTGCATCTAAAGTTGGGTTGCACAGAGTGGCCTTCATCGTTTGTGATAAAAAGCGAGATTTGATATATAAAGCTCATAAGTATCATTGCAAAGATCGCCAGTGTGTAGTGTCTGGACACCAGACACACCACAGTCACTTCTCTTTCGGGGTAAGATGATCAGGGTTTGCTTTTTTCTTCATGGTTGTGTGGCAGTTAAGCATCAGTAGGAACCACCGATGTACTATTGTCTATCACGATGACGATTATGGCGACTAGACGGCGGATTTCTACCACAAAGAAGCGCGATAGTATCAGAGCGTTTGGGATGTGTCTGGAGGTCGAAGAGAGTCTAATAGAAAACGGGTGTATCAGAAACATAATACGTCCATTTCCAGACTCGAACTCGTGTTAGCCAAATCAGACTGCTGACCTGTTTGTCAGAATGTAAGAATATGCGCACCAATTGTTTTGGCTTGAGGAGAAAAAAAAAGGAAACAGAAAAAAGAAAGCGTGAAAATGAGTGGATCGGTTCGCTGGAACAGTGAAAACGTCGAATACTCTCCGATCACGTAGGTGCGGAGGCAGTCGGCTTGAAGAACTTTATCTGAAACCTCTGCCCTACTAACTTGACCTGCGAGGCAACGGGATATAGCGAATTCCTAGAGGACTATCTCCGGAGCCAATTATTCATCAGTTTGGTTCATTTAGAGATTAAGGACAATGCAAGCCCACGAGCACAGTAGGATAATATCTAATACCGATTACTGCCTTGTGCAATGGACGCATTCGAAGATATGTTAGACTTAAGGAAAGTATCGTAAGTTTTTCAACCATACTGAACAATACACCGGTACTCACCGTCATTCAATGAACAATCGCAGCGCTTTTTGATTAGAGGTATTCTCTCTAGCTCTATTTTTCTTTATGACGCAACTACAAAAAATAATTTTGTCACATACTCACGGAACCATGCTACATTAACTAAACATGTCCACGCAGTTATTAAGGAGGGGGACAACTCAGCGAGAGCAACTGAATCTCGTCTGATCGCTCATGTTGGTCTATCTGACACGAGTGCATCCTGGGGAGAGGGAAACCAGTCAGTGTAAACCTCCGAACCAGTCATCTTTTATTTTTAATAAGCCAACTTATTGAAATCGTTACGTCACCAGTGGTTCACATATCCTTTCACAGTTTGACTCTTCCATAATGCCACTACCAATCACGTTGTCATAAAAGCTTTCTACTGATCTAAGGTTGTCTACACGTAATGTTAAGTCTTCAGATAATACACCACAATAGGATTACTGTCATACATGGTCATGTGTGAGCTAAATACTGTCAGTCTGCTCAAGTTTAGATGGAAGTAGTAGCGACAACCTCGACTAGAACCCACGACCGCATAACTAGTAGCCGTGTATTGTTACTACTGAGCTGTCGTGAGCTCATGCAAAATGAGTACCTGACGCTGGAGTGGAAGTTATAAGCGAAATGAAAGTGACGGATCAGAGCGGGCAATAATGAGACCACTAAATACTGAAAACTCACGTTTCGCCGGCTGAGAAAAACAAAAAGCCACAAAGAACTCGTTGAAAAACGAGAATGTGTAATTAAAGAGAGCTACACTCACACAGAATTTGCTAACCATAACAAAAATAAGTGTGCTTGTGATTTCTTTCTACAACAAATCAGAAAGTACCGGCTGCAGTAGACTACAACAACGGAAAACAGCAGCGTTGATGAGGGCAATCAGAGTGACATGCTGTTGTGTATTGACAACAAGTGATTACGATAAGCCCATAAATCACAAAGTTCATTCGCAGGCATTCCTTTCAATCTACTCTTTAGCCTTGTACTACTCGCATCATCGTGAGCTACGTTAACTGGACTGCGCTATATTTCATGTGGGGCAACCTCCCATGCTCCGGTGACATTCAGATCAGATGTAGCTTATCCATACCGTAAACGAGACTAAGAAAGCAAGGACTACCAGGTAAAACAAAAAATTGCATGAAAACAACTGCGAGTCTGAAAATAACACATTATGTGGCCTGACAGTGCTACCCACCAAAGATGTAGGGTAAGCGATCCCGATCTGCAGACACCACCTTCCAACGTTACTTGGAGGAGTGATCAAGACGTACACTGATGGTGGCCAAGCTATTTCCGGACGCACTGCAATTTCATCCTGTCTCCAGCAAATGTATTGAACAATGTCAAGTAGGGCAAACGTTCCAGTGACAGCAGGTCTAGCGTAGTAGTGCGTTTCTATTGCCTCGGTTATCAGTTGCGAAATGGAAGCTTCTCAAAACAGGCGCTGATGAATTGTGACACTGCTCACACACTCAGTCCATATCGGACAGGTTCACTGACAGTGACTGATAGCAGTGGCTTACGGATTATATGCGAAGTCTCCCAGGTGCGCAGCACGACAGATCCCTGATGGGCAACCGACTACTTATTTGGTGCCATGTACGGCGTGGGTTGACGAACGCAATAGTTATGAACATTGCTAGCAACGTAAGTATACGGAAAAAATCAGCAAGATCTCACCAGGCATGGCTTTCACCGTCACGATGGCGCGAGCAGCGAAATCTAGCCTCGCTTCTAGCGTCAGCTGTCGACAAGGTGTGACAGCCAAATGCTCCAGCACCTGAGCGGCCTCCAAACGGGCACCACGTTTCTCCAAATGGCGCCAGAGTAGACAACGAAGATCCGGATCATCCGGTGATTGTCGTAGGCGCGAACGTAAGTAGGCTTCCAAATGTGGTGAGTTCAAACTTACAGCGGTATCCGTCAGACCACGTGATAATAACCAGCCCAGAATTTCAAAGTGAGCCAGAATATCTGTCGACTGAATGACATCTTGGAGAAGGATTTGGAGCAAACTACGGGCAGCAGGTGGAGTTAAGTTTAATTCAGCGAGTTCAGTGGTAGCTAACGATCCAGAGTGACCAGTCGGTTGATTGAGAACATCTGTAGCGCCAGCCGGTAGACGCGTCAACTCCCAAAGACGATCGATACACTTTATCAGTTGGTGGTAAGCATCGTAGCTGTAATGATCGGATGGTTAGGAAGAAAATTGGGATGAATTATTTAACAGAAGTGGTGTTAAATACCAATATCGGTTCCCGGTGACTTCTGTATTTGGTTCATATAGATCAGAACTGGTGTGAGCAGAGTCTTGGATCGAATGCAAGGCCTACACATGAGTGTATGATCTCGAATGCAACTCGTTAAATCCGGCTCACACAAAAACCACAGATGATGGGCATCGCGCTACCTTACCATAGCAAAGTCAAACAAAAAGCTGATTTGGTCAAACAAGGGTCATTTTTGAAAGAGGTTCTACGCCTACGGTGGTCAACTAGAACAAGCCTAATATGAAATAGTGCACGTTGTAACCTGCTCTTTGGGGGCATCATAATATGATCGAAGCAGTTGAAACTTACACAAGGCCTGCGATAGTATGTGAACAGAATGATTAACAATTATCAAAAGTAGTGCAAATGAGCGACCTGTCGGAAAAACCACAATAGAAAGCGACAATTGATGTACACGGATTCGATAGACAGTTGAGGATACGTGGAACGACTCATTGACCGGATAGTACTGGAAAATGGTACTCATCCAATCCCTGTAAACAGACAGTCAACCCATGAAAATGACGGTATTGGAAAATTGCTACGTGCGTTGCTCAATATAAACAGACTTAATTCAAACCAAAATAGGTCTCTTGCCGGATCCCAGCCATTGACCACTTTTATTGTAGGACCGTTACATCAGGACTAAAAATTTATTCAATACAAAAAAAGACTTCAGGGTGGAAATGTAATCTTTTATGAGCCACTAGGCTAATACTGCCACTTTCGGTGTGTCCACCAGACGGCTTTAATGCTGTGATAACTACACCACACACTGAACACATTGCTTAGCAGTTGGGTTACCGGGCTTCCGTCGAATCGCGGTAACGTTGGTGGTAGTAACAGAAGGTTACCTCCAGCATACGCTCAAAGATGATCCATACCAATAGGTAACTCAGCCGTCAGTCTTCAACAGTCACAGTCGGTAACTAACCATCAATCACGATCAGGGTGAATTAGTTCCGATGTGAAGATCAGGGCGATTTGATCAGTGGATAGATACGTACGACAAGATCAAACAGTTCGGAAGGTATGAGGATAATACGTGGGTTCTTGGAAATGAATAGTGATGAGCGATCAACGCTGCGTGTCTAATGTAGCTTGATTTGGTCACTCTTTGTGATCACTAGTCAGTCGAAATGACTTAGTCATTGTCCATTGAAACAATAAAAGAAATTAAGCAAGCGATGACCAAAAACTAGATTCAGGAAGGTGGAGTTGCAAATAGGTTGTTTGACCGAGTCCAATGTGAGCGACTTCACAGAGACATCCTATGAGCACCCAGAAATAAGAATCAGCAAAAAGGACTGATTAGTCTGTAGGACTAGGACAGTTGGGTCGTATGCTTCTGGACAGACGTGGTACAAGTTACACCAATTTACCGTTTGTGTATGTACTGCAAAATTCATCAACTAACAGAAGTACAAGATTCAGATGTTCATGACGTAGTATGATTTTAGGTCAGAATATAAGAAGTCAAGGGCAAAATTGATCAAGTGGTGTCGCATGTAGTATATTCACATGTGAAGTCAGGTTACTTGGACTGATGGATCGAGACTTAGCTGGCTGCATCAAGATGGGATTATGTGAGTATGAAGACCATCCGATAAGGAGACCAGGTAATCAGATGTCTAAGATAACGTAGAATCCATACGAATATGAGGCACACATTGGCCATTATTGGATTTTGTATGCGCTTCTGATGCAAATTCCTCAGTTCCCGAATCGGTCGACAAGCCCCATAATTTCCCTGTTCAACATCGAATCTACATATAACCAATGTGATCTTAAGAAGCACTTCACGCTCTGAAGCTACAAAGTACACACCGAAGCAGAACGAAAGGTAGCGTCCAACGTTATCCGAACTATTTCACAACGGCCAAGCAGCAACGACTCATCGTCGGTATCGTCAAGATGATTCAAACTTCAATCAGGGCACCTTAGAATTGGTTAGTTTTGTTAAAAAGAAATATAGTTGGGAACAATGAGTACGTTTAATGTGCAATACATTCATTCTATAGTATTTTAGATCCAACCTCGTTTCGAGATTTTATTGGCTACCAATGGATTGACGACTGGATCGCGGATTATTGGTGTGAAAATCAGATGGAGAGAGCACCGATGAGTTGGACCAAACCATTTCCAAGTGGGCACAAACACATGGTTGAACTATGGCATTCTGTCATGCCAGGAAAAATTTGTTTGTATTTGTTGGGGAAAGTCTATTTTCCCCAAGAACGGTTTAATTTTTGAGATATCCTTAAAAATTAATTTATAAATTTGAATTTCATTTGTTTCGCGCCACAACATGCTGAAACTTAAATCCGGCGCACGTTTCCCCTCTGGCTTTGATTGGTCCATTTAACTTTTAATGGGCTAATTCCAGTGGGGTCTCCCAAGGCTGTTCAAAAACTATATATACGCGAACGCTGGTCTGTCAAATTACCTTTGGTTTGAGAGCAAATACATTCTCGGCTAAAGGTCACGGCCTTCTGTGTTCTTCTGGGGTTTCCGGGTATCGTTGAGCGCTGTGCTACGTGTTCGTGATTCGTATATTCGTACGCTGTCATTTTTCGTCATTATTGACCACCGGGTCTTAACAGTATTTGTTTTTAGTCAGCCTCAACCGCACAATACACACAGAGCAGGTGCGTTTATTCAACACCGGCAGTTATTGGCTAAACTGTAACCACACCTGGTTTGCATTCACGTGAAGGTGGCTGATTGACTGTACATGCTCAAATTGGTTCTCATGTTTGGCGTAGGTGCACCATGTGAACCATCTCAAGTGGGAGTGTTCTGTTATTTATCCGGGTACCTCACACTGAGGCAGCTAAAACGTAAAAGCGTCGGTTATAGTGTGTGACTCGCAAAGGATTGACGAAAGAGACGCAGTCATTATTCAATTGTAATTTCTGATATTCGCAACGAAGAGTCACGTGACCCAGCTGTCCTCTCTTTATTGGTTGGATAATCACGATCCACCTGAACCAACCCACCGGGGCTACTGGTCGGTTATTCGCGACTAAAAAAAACCACGGCAGTGATAAATAATGTCCCACAGAAGTTGGACCCAGTGAATATGGAAGTTAGTTGATGACTTGAGGAGCGGAGACACAGATCTCTGCCATGACGAATTAGAATGACAAGAACTGAACCGCCTAGCGTGGATGATGGGTCAGCTTAGCGGAACAGGAGCACCAGAAGAAACTTCCACAGGAAACTGAAACTCCATGAAGTACCTTGCCTAGCTTTGTTCATGTGGACATTGTCTGAGCGAGATTCGAACTGGCGACATTCGTGTTATAGACCACGTACACATCTAACACAGACAAACATTGGTACTATGAATGTCGCCTCTGATTGGTTGAGTAGGGTAATCAAAGTTCTTGGTGTTCATAAGAAGTATCAACTGGTGGTCTGAACACGTGTTCGTCTAGATCAAGTATCAGGAATTGGCAATCACAGTCTAGAATTCTGTCCACTAGTCCACATTGGTTATAAATTAATTCGTGTCACATTTCGTCTTAATCGTCTGATCCACATCCATTCATTGATCCATTCACAGAGACCATGAACCTGACCAAAAATGGCTCGGGCCGCCCATCACCTGGACGGAAACGTGTAATGTAATGGAGCGAAGCTGCTAAAAAGGTTATAGGTTGATACAAGAAGTACATGTTGGGGAACTAGAATTGGTATTGACTGCGACACACTGCCATCTCGATTAGCGATTCTAGTTAGCGATTTGAGTGATGACGAACTCCTAGCTGGGCAAACAACACCCATCCAATTTTCTCGATGAAACGATCAACATCTTCGCTTCGTGGCCACGTTGTTGTTTGATCACCAAGCGGTTTTCTCCAACTGTTGGTGGTCTCAACATATAAGGCCCGATACGACAAACAATCAGCTGACATGTAGCGTATGTGACTTGATCACCGCAGGTTGTGCAAAGTGGTTAGTTGACGAGATGACCGTACAGTCCGAGCATGCCGGGATATGGACTGGCGAACAGCTGCATCGCTTATGCGGTCAACTGACTTGATGAGGGCTGCTTGGTGAAGACAAAGATGGTCAAACACAGCAAGTCCGTTTGCATTCTCGCCGCAAACAGACTACGTTTCTGAACCAGCGTACATACACACACACACACACACACACACGTGTACATGCATACACACAAACATTAATCGTGCACTGTGAACTTCGACTTCGATAAACACATAATTGGGCAATTTGTTGGGATAGCCAACGTATAAGCAGGTAAACGGGCTGGACCAAGGGGAAAGAACGTCCCGTAACAGAAATGTATTCAAACAGAACCTGTTGAGATGTAGTCCAATCATCACTTGGAATCCAAATTGAGCTCGGACGGCTTGATAGTAGGATTACACGGAAAATCTGCTCTTGAATCGGGTGATTCACGCGAAAACAGTATCGTTGTTCACCAGCGTTTATGGGATCAGCTGATCTTGAAGGCAAATCGGAAATCCAGTTGATTAGCGCTCGTTTAGAAGACGTTTTACATTAAACCTCCTGTAGTTTGTCACCTAACACTGGGACTCCCATGTCACAAAACGTCAAACATCAAATTCATTTGTTTCAAACTCAAGACAAAAACGTTACTTTAATCAAGAAATACGTTATGGTTAGTCTATTGTCTTGTTATTACCAACCTCTGTTATTTACTCTGGATGAATGTAGCCCGCCGTCCACATATCGTTATGGCTGTCTAAACGCCATCTGGAATAAGGTTACTGACCGAGAGTCTGTAAATCAACGAGTTATGTCAGGAAGTTATACACCGAAAAACGTACACTGAAGCATGCCTGAACCTCAACAGAAGCAGCTACGGCAACCGACTTAGAACTCACAACCGTGTGATTAGTAGTAGAATACCGTTACAGATTCTGCTCAAACTATTGAGGAACACATTGTCAGTGGCGGTAAGTGAGAAATCCAGTCATATAGCGTTGTCAAAATATTTGGAAAGCCGAACTCTGCACAATGCAATAAAAAAGACATATGAAAGACTCAGTGTAACTCATAAGCATGAAAAGATGAAACAAACACCTACCGCCCTTCAGTAGCAGCCAATTCCGATTGCGCGAAAATAGGTTTACGGCCCCATCGGTCGGACTTCACGTCGGAAATCAGAGGTTCCGTAGACGGACGACGCCCGTTTTTCAAACAGTCTACAGCCACGTCGGTGGGATCGCGCTGTTTGGCCACGGACAAGCAAAGTGCCACCGCACCGGACCACGCACCAGAGGCAATCAGGCGTTCAGTGGCCCCGTCCAAATCCAGACCAGGGCCTGCTTCCGTATAGAGCTGTAGAGCATGCAAAACAAGCCGCTCTATCTCCGCCGAACTCTGCGATACCGGTTGTTGTTGTTGTTCGACTGAACTGGAGTCAAGCGTCCCGTTTACATCTGACGAGGTCATTCCAGCACGAAGTAGATTGACCTGATATGCGAAAATAGTTTAAAATTTCGGTACGTTTGACGGTGATGGTCGATACATGTATAACACTCCAGCGTGATTCTGACTAACAGATAGATTTTGTAGCCCGTTTTAGCCAGATGATTATCAAACTGTAACAAACTATTTTCCCTACTTTCTGCTCATCTATCTTGTGTTGAGGTTGCCTACAAAAAGAAGCCTTTTCTGAAGACAAGTAGTGTAACGAAGAGCGCCCGAAATCTGGCTACCTTGTACTTGTAGTTTCGACCACAACTGTCGCTGCGGCTTGCAGATTCAGTGACCGGGAACATTCAAATGCTGCATTATGTAATGTAGACCTATAATTTTTAACTGACGAACGAATCCAATATCCCAAAGATTTCACTTGTTTTTTAGCAAGGTGAAACAGACTTCAAATAATTTCTAGAACACAATTGAAGCACGAGTTATGAACCGACTTCGGACCAGCTCCGACACCGCTAGCAACGGCCTTCGAGTGTAAGCGATTAAAAAAGTTGGCCTACTTGAGCAGATGTTCATGTTTTACCCGTTCCTGACTGTCATTGAGTGACCGTGTACAGTAGAAACACCATAGAAGCAAAAAGAAAGACGATAGTTCCTCATGGATACAGACTAATCATATTTGTATCTAGTATAGGCCCCCGTGTTTTATAACAGGCAGTTTCGTTGTGAGTAGTATACTACTCACAAGTAGTATATTGCCCACAGGCGACATTCAGGAACAAAAGAACAAGCCCCGAACACGACGGACAAGAAGAGACTATCGAAACAGTGTGTACATGATGTGTGAGAACTTTCACCAAGGCGAATGACCACATACTGTCACCCAATGTAAGTGAGTGCATGTCCGTCGAGCAAATGAGTGTACGCGTTTGTCGTCTAGTTTTTGACATGATCTGTACGGAAGTTTGCGCAATAAACCAACTTGCTGGCCAAGCGTCTTTTGCGGACACAACACCCGTCATTGAACACATTGCTTACCTCATCGCTTGATTTGCAAAGGTTTGTTTGATAAGTCCAGTGCCAGTCAAAAAGAATGTAGTGATAGTCAGATAGTAGTCTCGCAGCTTAGAATGAAGCATGAGAACGAGACGCATCTCTGTCAACTACACCCACCTTCTGTTACGACAGTCACATTTACGACTTGACAGATATTGTCAGGTAGGATAAAATTAGCAATCAGTATCTCCTATGTTGAAAAATTCACGGAGAGTGAATTGACTAGTACCGGTCATTCACGTGCAGCGTTCTGTACCACACGTGCTATCTGGTACGAGATTTACATAATCCAATACAAAACATACACAAACGCTACACAGCCGCGATGTAGAAAAACAAGCTTACTAAAAATCTATATAATAAAATTGAAACACAAGCACTGACTTTGTGTTAACACTGATGTTAGAAAAGAGCTGCCATTTTCACAAGCCAACGGAAGATCAATTACACTAACACATGGATAATATGATTAGGTGGTTTGAGTCAACTGAAAAAAAAAACAGATCAACGATCGACCCGTGACATAGTTCACAAGTAGCAGGTAATAATCAAGTAGTCTTTAGGTGATCGATGAAAGTAGTAAGAAATCAACACCTCGTATGAGATGTACATCAGAAACTCTAAGTGTACGGATCAGGAGTGAATAAACCTGTTGAACAAATAAGTGTGTGAAACCGATTCCTCTTGGAAAAAAGGATAAGCTAGGAATAGAAAGACGAATCAACATCAGTGGTGAGTAGGAGCAGTCGATTCAACAGGGTATTATTGTTCCGTGTTTGACAGTCCCAAACTCTTCGTAATGCAAATTCGATTACTCTATTGGGGTATGTCAACTGATTGGGCATCGTACTGCCAGTCCTATTGTGACAGCCTACAATATTGCCGCACCAGTGATCTGTTCAGATCATTCATTCTGCTTGGAATAACTGGTGCACGAGGCAGCCAAATTCAGTGCTACCAATGAAGGTCGATGTAGATACGGAGTACCTCATATATATATGACCGAACCCCAGTTATAGTGAAATAATCAGTGATGGAAATTCATAACACCGCAATCAGGCGTAAAAACAAGGAGTCTGTATCTTTCAGTGAGCAGTACATTCTAATGATGCGGCGTGGTCTGGCAACCACCTTTCGCGTCCCATACTCAACATCACACAACCGAGCACGGCATCTCGTTAAAGCTCTTGCTATTCGGAAGCTCAGACCAGTGTTGTGGAATTTCAGTCCCATTACAACGGTAAAATATGACATTTTGATCTCCATAGCTATTTCAGTCTGTTGACGTTCGCATATAAGCGGTCTGTTGTATGTATTCGTAAAGATACAGCGAAACCAGTTCAGATATAAATCATGCGATACCAGTGCACTATCAACTCCATTGCAATGTATGACGGGAAAAGAATGTTTCAAACTCTGTTACACAGCAAGTACAACTTCTATGAAGCTAAGAAGGTCTGGTAAGATTTCTTGTCATTGTACCTGGCGAACGAGATAGTTCCAGGTGTTTTGCCAGAGCTTTCAACTGGTGAATTCGCAGACTGATACAATAAATATTTCCCGTGTTTATTTAGAGCTACAACCAGATCTGACGGTACAGTAGCCTGTGAGTCATTAAATCATCTCACAAAAATAAAGAGTAGCACTGCCCTCCCATGAAACATCCGTCTGGTATTGCCAATTTACTTCTGTCTATCCGAACCGCTTACATGCACCCACAGAACTTTCCCGATCTTGAACGACGCAAAGAATGACGATGTCAGTCAGATGGCTGGTTCCCTGCTACCTACGTCTGGCCTCCATGGTAGACCGAAATGGGGAATTCGAAATAGCCAAGCTGAACGGTTTGTGAACACGTTGAAAAGAGCCCTTCAAAAGGCCAAAGGGACGGGACGTAAACCGACATCCTCAAAACGTTCCTCCTCGCTTACCGGACGACTCCGAGTCAACAGGTTCTGGAAGATAAATCTCCAGCCGAATCTCTGATGGGACGCAGATTGCGAACATCGAATGATTTACTATATCCTTCCACGCCACTGGCGGCAGTTTAATAGAAGATATGGAGCTCAATCCCGCTCCTTCGAGAGGTACTATCGTGGGATAGAGACGGCATGAACATTCGGGAGAATTCGAGACCATCGGGGCGCAGTATTCTATGAAGTCCAAGTTGGTTCACATACATCAATACGGCATACCAATCAGATCAGGCCGTTTGGAGAACAAACTGCGCATTCAGAAAATCGAGGGCTACCGCTGGATGAGTTACTGGACAATGTCAAAGGTCGAGAGGCACGCCAGAGACGCAGAACGTTAAGATTCAAGAGAAGTCACTAGACGCTGCCCACACCCCGACGTTTAAGCTGCACAAAGACCACTGTGACCCCTTTCCAAGTGAATCTTCATTCACGTACGTACGAGCAGTGAGCTCAAAGAAGAGGTTTTAGGAGGCGAACGAAATAAACAGGACGCATTACGCCACTTCGATCGGACGGCTCAGCTCGGATGGTATGGTGGTATGGGCGGTGGCACGATTCCACTCAGACAATCAGCCGTGCGGTCGAACGCCTGTGCGCCATCTGCACTGTGTTTTCTCATATTGCTTTTTGATGTTCTTTGTAATGTGATTTGTTCTGACACCGTGATTGCCATATGTGACTGTTTCGTTTGATTCGTTTTGTGTCTGTCGGCCATTTATGGTAATAGCTTAGTTCTATAAATTTAGAGCCTCTGTGGCCTAGTCTTGTCTCACTCTTCCAACAAGCGGTGTCGCCGCGTCTCTTCTCATTTCTCGGTTTTAGGTCACGCGACTGAGCGCGTAACCAAGGCAGTGATGCAATAAAAAGGTTCTATCATCCAATCCAGTCTTGCCAAATTACGGATTTCAGATGAAAATGGAATGCGCGATGGGCACCTGAAACTTATGCGTGTGCTTAACAGACGTAGTCACGCTGTACGCACACGAGCTATAAGCTGGCCAAAGTCGAGTAGCACCGGTAAGAAAGATGATGGTTCTGTTATCGTAGTCATTGGGAATAACCGGTACTCTGCACTAGATGTATTTATAGCACTTCCACTTCTGAAAGTTCACATATAAGTGCCAAGTCCAATTGATCCACGTCCTAGCAATTTTTCTGTTTACCCTCAGTGCCTTGAGATGCGTCATCTGGATCACTCAGTATTCTGCACTGTAATAATTTGCCAGAACTTGATCGGATTCGTTATGGTTGATGATCAGTTGTATGCAGACGGAGACTGACTACCGAGTTGCCCATATACACGACTATACGCCAAATAAATGAGCCATACGAAATGCGGTCTTAATCCTAGAGACACCGCGATTCTGTCTAGGCCCGGGAACGTGAGCATTAAATCATGGAGTCGATAGTTACTTAAGGCTGCGAAGCATGGCCGCCGAATGCTGAGAACAGAAATAGTATTCAAGTCGCTGGCTGTTTGGACTTTCTTCCAAACACGTGAATGAGATGTTAACAACCGGCAATTAGGGTTCGAGGAGTTAAAGGAGAGGTAGTTAGGTAATGCATTTGGAAAGCCACATTCTGCATTTTTGCCGAGCTGCCAAGTGACTGACGCCGGACATTTAGGGTTCACCCGATGGTTTAATGAAGGGAAATAAAAACAAGTAGAGGAAAATTAAGGTGTCCGTTAGTCAGGCTGTGAGCTTCGTGGCCCACCAAGCCTCCAGCCGGATAAATTAGGAGAGACTGCAGAAGATCAGACTTAGTAACGTGAGTTGTTTGTAGAATGGGAGCAACTTATGAAGTGTATTGAAGACAATGAAGAATGTGTTAACTTGTAATTGATTTACAGCTAGATTTCTTTCCGTGGGTATAAACGGACACAGTCCACCTTGGTTTGCCAGTTTGCAATGGCTACGACCACAAGGGCTCGAATTAATGTTTTCAATGCTTCATGATGCTCGCCCTCAATCTGAAACGTCACAGCCGATTTCGCCTGTTTGGACGCAACAGGTAGACATGATTTATATGGGGGGGGGGTCGAACTGGCTGACCTTCGTGTTACGAGGAGTCGTTATCCGCCAGTCAAATGAACATTACGTGACAGCATGAAAATAAGCCATAAATCAACTGCATGCAAACCCTACGTCACAAGCGGTCCACACAGGACCGGTAGCCGAGCGGATAAGAGTGCTGTCTCGCAACGTGAAAGGTATCCGGCTCAGCGTCCTATTCAGACCACCTCCATCTGATGAATCCAAACACGGGTGAAGTCGGTTATGGAGTATCGGATTGAGGGCGAGCATTATGGAGCATCAAAAGACGTTGTTTTACTCGCATTTGCAACTGGGTTGTTCGCTTGCAAACTGCAACGATCCTGCTGTTGACTGGATTCAAATCTAAAGGTTCTGATGGATTAACTTGCGTTCCAATTAAAGCCTAAATAACGGTACCAGGGTTTTTGATCTTCTTATGATTATATGGCAGCTAAACAGCAATATCAAGCAGTAGTGTAATTGGTGTCGTTGACGATAGTAACGACGATGAGTTCCGCCTCGACATAGTCACCAGATTTTTTATTCATTCAGTCAATCAAAATCGATGAAGGGCCTGACCAGAAAATAATGTGGCTTCAGATACAGTTTGCGGTAAGAGTAAGGAGGAGTACTCTGAAGGAATTAAATACTAGGGGGGAAGAGATTATTAGATAATGTAAAAGAATATAGAAGGATGATCAATGTTACGGATGCCGATATACCATTGACTGATGTAGGCTACCGTCGATTCGAGGGATCAGGAAGTCTGCAATCCAATAAGCAGCACCTATCAACTACATTCAATGGAGCAGTCAGTGATCACGTTTTGTCAACGTGTCGTGGTCTGACAACTTCGTCAAATCACTCACACATGACGGTCTTCCTGCCGTAAACAGTCGGATGGCAAAATGGAGTGCCCAACCCAACCAGACCACCACAAATTGTGCATTGTTATTAGTTCATCGATTGAACGTCTCTCTGAAAAATGTGAAAATGTGCGCTAGTGAACAGTGGCATTCCTCACAAAGTTTGTACGGTAGAGAGAACATACCGCCGATACGTTGAAAGCAAAGTCTGGATGGAACTAGAAGTCTTAGGTACCTCATCACTGTGTGCCTGTGAACAGACAAACACAAAAAATGAGTTGAGAACAGCAGTGGTTAAATACATGCAACATGTCCAGTTATATAGGTTTCGCGCTTGGAGATAGAACAATGAAGCGAACGGACGACACATGGATACACGACAGAGCGAGATGAAGGAATTCAATGTTACGACAACGAGAGTGGATGTACCAGCGCCTTCTTCCAACATGTGGAGCTGGTGTGATATCGGGTGGACAGAGCATCGGTAAAAGCTAACATATTGAGGCTGCGATCGATCAACAGGAAGACAAATGAAGTGGTGGGGTCAACGACATGATCGGTTATGATTAAGTGTTTCGTGATGGAAGTTGCTGGATTGCGGATAGTATGCTGAAATGTCGATCAGCGTTGCGTCATCACCTGTACTAACCACCTCAGTAGCTGCTCCGCTTTTCTCTATCGCAAGTTTCGTTCTGTGTTGTTAATATATGTGACCGCAACCACAAGTGAATTGGTAGGCGAAGCGAGAGGCAGTTTTCCGAGAAAGAACAGAGAGAGTGGAGCGGTTGGAAAGTAAAAAGCTCAATTCTGTCGCTGGACGAGTACAAGCTGTCTCGCTGATGACGCCTTACTCTCACTTGCAGCTCGGTTGTTTGTTGGCAAGGTGTAGGCACCTTGATGCTGAATGTTTGAATAGGGACGTAGTTACTTTCAGTAGTTAGGTCCCTTCCCGTCCCCTTCTTTCTTTCTATATAACGTTTGCTTTTTTTCATGGTTGTGTGGCAGTTAAGCATTAGTGTGAACCACTGATGTATTGCTGTCTATGATGATGATGGACGAGTACGATCAATAGCAGACTTCAACTTTCGACCTACATTGTTAGTAGTGGCGAAGATCTTGATATTCGGTGCTAATTATGATAGGGAGTTGGCCATCCGTTCATTAGTGAATTTCAACAAAATTGGCCGGATATCTATTCGTAAGCAGATCGTTGCTCAGAAGCACCTATTTGGACTTTACGCAGTCGGTTGAGCATAATTTTACTGCTCGACGAAAATGCGTTTGCATCAAAACACGCTTGTAAGCCGATGCTGAACGAAAGTCAATGCCGAAGAAGCAGATGTTTGTCAGTCTTGCCTACATGGGAGAGCACAATATTAGCGATCCAAGTTGGACGTTGAAATCCGCTATTGACTGCACTTATCCAAATTGCGTTTGCCACTTTCCAACTGCGGAATTACTGTCGATTGCCGTGAACATTCTTTCTCGGAAAACTCTACCCCTTATAGCATCACCGGCGCTTGCGATGACGCACATATTGACAGGACGGGTCGAAACTTGCAAAACAGAAGGGCAGAGTATATACGTAAGTGATTAATGCCAGTGATGACTCAACGTAGATCAGCATCGTAATAGCAGAACAGAAATGTGGTATTTTCAGTCATGTGGTTGATTTCGTCATTTCATTTGTGGTCCTCTCACTTAAGCACACCCCCAATATATTGTTTTTTTTTCGAGGCATTGCTAGTCAAGCGTCACACACCAACTCCATGTCGACAGAGGGTGCTGATGTGATTAACCCCGCTGTCGTGGCATCGAATCCCCTTGATCTGTCACGTTGTACACACGTGTGCCTTCCATTCGTTTAGTTGTTTTGTCTCCAAGCACGAGACTTATATGACTGAATGTTTTGTGTAATCGACTCGTGGGAATAAACCAGACGCTTGCGTCTACTGTGTACGTCATCTTGCCATCTTGATGGACTAGACAAAGAGAGCTCAACATCTCAAAGTACACAGACAATTAACAGGCTAGCCAGGCAGTAAAGATGAACCACACAAGCCAAAGCGTTGTTGTGGGCAGCAGTGAAAAAAATCAGGTTGCATTTAAAAGGTTGGATGATGTCAGACTGAAAAATCAGAATAAGGGCGGTCGTGGTAGCTGGGGGTCGAACCTACAGAGCCTCTGCGACTGGTGGTGGGCGCCGTTATCCTACTGAGCTATCCGCAGACCCTGATGATCTATGAATAGCTGACATTCCATTTTCGTCATAAAACAAGAACACTCTAGCGAAGATGGGTTAACTTCTCAGATATGTCAAATTGGCCAGTCCTAATAAGAACACATACCCGTCAGTCTAGGAGAAGTCAACGGATAAAAATGCCTAGTCAGTTTCCAGATGCAGAAAATAGGGTGTTATCAATCAAACATTCATTAACACATATAAGACACCATGATGCCCCAAACAGCTGGTGGTGCTGCACACGCGTTACGAAACAGTGGTCTCCATCTCCATCGAAAAAAAAGAAAACATCACTCACCTGGATCAGACACTCACTCGCCTTCGCACACATAGCGTCCTCATTAGCGAACAGCGTGGGACAAGCACATTGTAGCCGACTGGTGATCGTGTCTAAACTGACACCACTATCCACGGCTTGACTGGCTTCAGCCAAATAGTAGTCGATCAACGCGTTTATCAACGCGGTGATAAGCTCTGTGGCACCGAGATTACCAGCCAACACTGGCCCGTGATGAAGCATTTGCGCGGGCGGTCCAGGCACCGTCAGCCCGGGAGGTGATTGCAGTCCGGAGGGAAACAGTGCATCCAACAAGCTGATCACGTAAACTTCAAAGGGGAATTGAAGCAGCAGGGCGCGTTGGTCGCCTGGAAGACGCCTGGTTAGATACGGCGGTGCCAGTGAGAAAAGAGAACGACAGGCTATACTACCGGAATACAAATTATCATTATGACGTCTTTGTAAGAGTTTACTGTGTTTTTCCTTTACAACCTCCACCCCTACATGTGCGCTGTGTAGTTCCCACCCTGAGTATACGTCATGAAACAGTTCGAATCTATATGCCATTCAAAATGAGAGAAAAAAGGTTAGAGGGCCAACTCACTCGACCACCTTATGTACTATGTGTTCGCTGAAAATTCGCCAGAAGCCCAGCACTTCAAGAACTGCGGATAGCAGTTTATCCAGTTCTTCGGCCAAACGCTGTAGCAGCACGACGTCCACATATTCGTCACCATCGTCTGTAGTATGTGATTGTGAAACAATAGTTCCGGGTCGTGGTGTTAGTCCAGTGGTGCTGGCTCGAAGCCAGCCACCACGCACGTTCAATTGACGCCGTAGGAATTGCTGCAAGAAGCCCACTTGGTGTGCGAGCCAAGATATTTCATCAGGGTCCAAACGAGAAATTATCTGCCACGGCAAGAGAAAGAGAGAATAGAATGAGAAATGCTGAACAATTTGATGACACTGATGAGTGCACAGTGGCACACCGGTACCGTAACGAATACAGTGTGGGTTGACAGAGTCAGTTGCGCCGATACATCCGAGAACAGTAAGGTAGATTGACCTCTTTAAAAATTTAGCTGTTTAATGCGGGACCATTCTGAATACACAAGCATACGAAACAGTGATTAGGAGATTGAGAGATAAACAACACCCATTCCCAGTGACCGTGGGTAAAACATCTATCATCCAGGGAATCGGAAACAGTTATTTTTTGGGAAATAAATTTGAAGACAGAAGTAGGAAGCAGCAGATTGCACAATTCACTGCCCGGTGAATTTTGCTGCAACTCAGCAGGTACATACTGCAGTGTTGGCGTTTACATGGCGGAGTCAAAGAGTGTTAGTGGAAACAAACGCCAGACCATCCACGGTTGGTGGCGTCTTTTGAGGATTAGCCTGTCAAGGCGATGGAAGTCAAAGGACGCCCGTACATAACACTTACCACAAGTGGCTGACGACGCGCCACCTGTGATTTCGCTCATGCACCACGTATCCGGTGAAAACTCAGAAGAATGGGACCTGGAGGTGTGTGAATGAAGACATTTGAGGTCCAATCAGCTGGTGCTGATTAGCCAGTTGATGAGCTAGTATGAAAGTGGAAACCTGAACACAGATGCAGAAATAGGAGCATCAATGGTAAGATAGAAGTTGAGAAGGATACTGAAAATCTAAGGCGAGACGTGGTTTGATACGGAACCACATATCATTGCACTCCAAGAAGGATAAAGAGGACGAAAAAAATTGAAGTGAGGCTGAAAACAAAACAAAACCTCCATCATACAATGTGCCAAGAAAAAAAGGAGAAAAGAAAAGATGGAAGGGGTCGCAGTGAACCAGGTCTCTGAAAAGAAGAGCGGGCAATTTGGTGAGCGACAGCGGTCGTTGATAGACACGAACAAAAAATCAGACGCAGCCGCCACAATATGTTTGAGCCTAACGTCGTCTCTTCACCGACGGTGAGTAGGTTGGTAACCTACCAGTCCGGGATGGCCAGCGTATTCGCAACCGCATTTGTCGCAACAACACATACTCATATCACTAAGACCTAAAGCACCTATGGGTTTTTTTTGCGTACCGCGTGCTTCAATTCATGGTACGCAATAGTTGCTCGTCTGCACCGAATTTCTCTAGGTTGTCCGGTTCAAGGTTAATTCCTCCTAACAACTAGAGTCGACAACACGACGCAAAATTCCACTTGGATAACATCGTGGTATCTCGATTTTTGATCATCAGTATTTTGTTTACTTACTTTCGCTTGTTCGTACAACAGCTACCTTGGAATCCGTTTGTCACACGTCCTGTGAATATGTCTCAGCCAACGAAGCTGATTGAGCATCAGTGTGGATTCATTCCCGTCCGTGTCTGATTGCCGAAGTATCTTAGTATCCGGAAACGTGTTCAGCTACCAAATACTCAAGATGCGTCCTAGACATTTCACATGGAATCGGCTCAGGTAACACAGATCCAGTTGATACAATGTCCACGTTTCACTATCGCACAACCAAGTGGATACAACCTACACACGAGAACTGTAATCACTCGTTTACCACGGCAGTTTCAAAGTGACGACCACGTCTCTTCTGACGAAGGAGTGGTCTCTATCTGGGAATAGAAACAGCCCCACAGAACAGAAGCAGTCGTGGAGGTTGATTATGTAAATGATTACCAACTCTGATCTTGACGGTGACGGTGTCCAGGGGATAACACGCGGCGTGCGGTCAAAGATGCTGACTACTTGAATTGTGCTGGTTGCACAACAATATTTGGTAGAGTCTGTTCCATCTCTCGTTCGACCTAGGCCTTGACTACTCGAGTGCACAACTGCTGTAATGTTTTGCTCACGTAGGTGGCCTGGCACTCACATTGAAACTTGTAGATACAATGAGAGTTGGCGTACGGAGGTAGCGGTATTTTCACTGGGAGTGTCTAATTTCAGGTAGCTGATTGTAGGATGGGGCATCAAGGTCTAGTGTGTTTGTATAGATTGCGTCTGTGCAGCGCTTTCTGAAACAGAACCCAACATTCAGTATGAGAAACCACTGGGCACGATTTTATCGCGTTCAGAGGCATCCTACCTTCTGTGAAACTGGTTGGTATGTTTGATCCGTTGTTCACTTCAGACTCTTAGTTCAGCTAGCTCCCGTCTACCTGAGTGGATCTCGCATTAGACATCTCACATTAGACATCGGCCCCTCTGTATACACAAGGTCTCCAACGTTGAATCGTTCACCAGGCTGTTGGAGTTGCACCTTCATTACTGGCCGAGGCTCGCAATCAGAATGTGGCCTAGAGAGCATCATTTCACATTTTGTACGTAATTCTCTTTCAAGCAAACATTTGCTAGGTGAGCCATTTTAATTCGCAGTTATTCCATAATTAGACAAAAACGAACCCAGGACATTGTCCAGATGTGGGTATCATGGGTGTTTAAAAATATACCGTTTCACAGCTTGACCACTGAACTAAGGGTGATACGGTGTTCCTAAATGCACGACACCATTTGTCGAATAAAATTCTGAGAACTGACTGAATGTGAACTGAGTACCGTTATCTGAAACAAGGACATCTTGAAAAACCAACCTGCAGCATAAGCTTCTCAGATAACGTACGGTAGGTTGGCCGACGGATCTTCTCATGATACCAACGTCTGGCCACGTAAATGTAGAATAAGCAATAATCAGAAGATATACGTGATTGATTGATCTGGCAAAATCAATATTAACTCGGCCCCATGATTTTCTTCTTGAACGGCCACGACTGTGGTTCGAAGCTGACGCACACTGGCTACACCCTTTAATCAATTCCTGAATGTCATTATCCCTAAAAGGCCAGGAAGCGCCACTGCGCATCAAAGACTTCATGTCTCAAAATTCCTGGTTTAAGTGAGTTCGGAATGTCTATTTTTCCACCGAACAGAAGACATTTATCTAGGATTGATAGTGGAACATGTCTTATGAGGAATTCTTGCAGTTGCGGTTTCGGGGTATTCTTTGACCATTCGTGTTTTAAAAATTCCTCAACTTGCATGATATCAACAACGTTAGGGACACATTTGTTCACGTCTGTCATGATAGTTAGGCATGCGACAGCGCCTGTAAACACGCGCTGAGCTTAATTTTTAAGGCTGGTCGATAAATACGTCTGTGTGCCCAAATTCTGATGAAGACTTGTGCCTATAATTGAAGTTATCGCCAAGAGGAGTGGTAGCCCATTTTCGAAGACAGTTGACAGTATGTACGGGAATATCTTTCTAGCTATTGAAAATGTGTTTATGATCGGTCTGGAATGAACGTTTTCGGTCATGAACCATTTTAGGGAGTTTCCGTACAACAAAAATTAAGACTAATGTTTACTTCTCAGTTTCGCTGTAATTTCGTTCTGTGGAGATTAGCGATCTGGAGACATGAGCAATAACTTTCTATGGAACCGGTGAAGAGTTACAACTTGCATCTCACATTCAGATGGAAATGTTGTTACAGTAATGTCGAGTGATGATAACAAAATTGACTGTATGAACCCAAAAGCAATTAGACATTCAGGCAGCCAATTCCATTTGGAACTGCACAAAAGCAGATTATTCAATGGAGTACGATATATATGCATGTCAGGTACAAAAATGTTGTGGTAATTAATCACACCAAATATGACTAA
This sequence comes from Paragonimus westermani, assembly GCA_008508345.1. Taxonomy (NCBI): domain Eukaryota; kingdom Metazoa; phylum Platyhelminthes; class Trematoda; order Plagiorchiida; family Troglotrematidae; genus Paragonimus; species Paragonimus westermani. Next base: position 12,080 of record QNGE01002027.1, on the reverse strand, counting down.
ACAATATTAATGTCAATGGGTTGTGACATTTCACGAATGACTAACTATTTGTGGATGTGGATATCATCCGTCAGAGATAACAATGAAAGCTAGGTACCGAAATGTGCGACAGAAGAATGAACATTTTCCAATGCGGATGTGAAAACCAAACTGTTCTATACGTTTCATGGGTTCTTTTAAATGATTAAAACGTTTTTTAACATTGTGGCTTACGATCACAATATCGTCCACATAAGGGACGGCGAATGACAATCCAGAGAGCATTGTATCTACGATTTGTTGGAATATCGCCGGAGCACACTTTACTCCAAATGATAGTCGAGCATAGCGGTACAATCTCTTATGTATGTTTATCACTAACTCATCGTCGACTTGAATCTGTAGACAAGCTTCAGAGAAACCAGTTTTCGGAAATATGCGTCCACCACAGGTTTTTTTTATTTAAAAAAAGAGAGATACTGTCATTGGAAAAGGACATTGATGGGTTCCTAGCGCATCATTTAAACCCGTGGAAAAATCCGTGAAGATGCGGAGTGATCCGTACGTCGTTATCACGACTATCGATGCTACCCACTTTTAATAGTTAATGCGATTAATAATACCTGCCGATTCTAAGCCATCGAGTTTTTTGCCGACCTAATCAACCAAAATCCCCTCCTACCCATCGGTGGGTATAATTATCAAACGGCTCGTTGGGAAACACCTACGAATCGGTTTACCTTTTACGGAACTAGAACCACCGTTTCTGTTGTGTATTTCGAACATCAAGTTTCTGCGGTATGCACCTTATAAGATGCAGGGAAATTCGCCGGACAATAAACCGTACAGTCCGCTGTTTTTAAAATAGACAGAGTAACGCTTGGCACCACTAGAACGATAGGACTGACTTGGACCACTCACAATGCTGGGCGTTCAACGAAAGCAAATAGCCGCTATTTACGGGCATCTAACCAAACAAGTCACTTGTGTGGGAATTGCACACCTAATCGAACAGGCTTCAAGGCCGCTCATCGGATTAAGCGCCCACCTGCGACAGAGTTCGCCTGACCTGTTGTCAGACGTATCGTTCATCGTTTATGCAGCCAGCCAACTGAACAGGGGCTACCAGACAAAAATTAGTGCCCGAGACAACCAGTCTGTCATAGGTTGGTCGTATAACAAACGTTAATCAACTGGTTTGATACAAAGCCGACGTGACAGAGAAGCACATATCACATTTGTTTGTGCAAGTAGGCAGTGGAAAGTGCAGATGGTTTGGGTTGAATGACAAAACAAGCTGGTGCATGGACACACGTCCAACGTCCAAGCTCATGCAGCATGAGAACATCAGCGTTACATGAGAACGGCTTGAAAGACAAGCCGAATCTTCATCTAGATGAAATCTTAGTAGTATTGGTATTCATCCGGAACTTGTTCTTACATAAGGCAATCCTGGGAACGGTGTCACCACACGGCAGCGAAACAACAATCCTTAGAACGACTGATGTAAACCGCTATCGATGTCTGCGTTTAATAAAAGACATCAGACGGCATCAGGGTTTGAGTAAGAATGAGATGAGAAGAGGGGAGGCAGGCTTGGTAAAACGAGTTCATCGACTCAATTGGCCAAGGTGCATAAACTAGGATGTTAAGAAAGCCAATCGATCGTGGTCCACAGCGAGGAGTATTTATCGACGTCGTAGGCGATTAACACGCAATTCGAGGTGTACAAACGGCGCCTTGGTGTGAAGAAACGAAGACATATCAGCAGGTTAGCTACGGTTTGCCTTTCGGGTTATAAATTTCGTACCTCAGAGAGTCGGAAGTGTTCAGAGAGGTGACGGCTAATCGGGTTCGGTGATCTGGTTGTTACCGATGCCTGAATGAGTTATTGTGAAGTAACTGTGGTTACTGAAGCCAGTAGATAAAAATGTCAAGCGAGAGTGGTTGAGCGTTCACATTTGATAATTCGGTCGTGCTTAATGTGAGGTCAATAGCGCATTGGTTAACGCGGTTGCCTCATGATTGGAATGGCCGGAGTTCAAATCCCGGCCGTGGCAAGGATATGCACTACTGATGAGCTCAAATGAGAGCGAAACTCGAGTCTAGTGCTTACTTTCGAAAGAAGCTGGCTGGAAAGTCTATCTGAATGCGATGGCTGCGATCAAATGTGAGTGATGGTCAACTTGAAAATAAACCAAATCCCCGACTACTCATCAGTAGTCAAGGAAACCGTCCATGAGTGCAGTCTTTCCCTCGCTTGCAACCCCGTTGTTTGTGTACAACCAGTGGGCATTTCGATATAGTATTTTTGAGTATGGACATAAAAGTATTTTGCATTAAACTCCACTCTATCCTTTTCTTGTATTGTCGAAAACCGACATTTGTCTTTTTTGTTACATGGTTGGATGATGGTTAGATAGTAACGTCAACTGTTGCTGCCGTTTCCTTCACTTAATGAAACAGACTAACAACGACGAAACATTACATCAAATGAAGTAGGAAAGAATACGGAATATAGCTGAGCCTCTCTTTCTGAACTTAAGATATGCTATATATATATATGCTCAAACTTGCCTAAAAACAAACACCAAGAAATTAATCACATTTCTTCAACTTCGATCTACGTTTCAGTTGTACGGTCTGAGACAAAAGTTATATAAAACATTTTTATGAAGCAGAATAATACGCTTATTGAATAAGCTCGTGAAAAACGCTTTGTCAAACAGGTTTGGTTAACAGGTGCAAGACCTCGAGACTACAGCAAATAAAAAAGATAAGAAACTCTGATATACTCATGTTCCGGGTAGCCATTTTCCTGCAACACGTTAGTGACTACCTCCAGCTCTTGGTTTACTGTGTCTACAAAGCAAATTCTCGTTGCTCTACTGGTAAGGCAACGGATGAGGTTTCATGTTTGCTTTAAAGACACGGGACTATTAAAATGTGTGCATTGCCCGGTCCAAGTTGCTCTACGATAAAACGGAACGTTGTAAACTACGATCTAATCGCCTATCCAAGTTTACATCCAGAAAATGAAACGAGTTTTTCAGTTCGGTTTCAGAAGTAAACGCGATGGCAAGGTGCGCCCGGTTGAATAAGTGAACGACGAAGATATCGTTTACGTATCGTCGACAGAAGTACAAACAGTCAATAGACTGACTCAGTTGTTGACATCCAAACCCGCTCAAGAAAATATCCACTAGTGGTGGACCCAATAGGAATCCATTGCGACTCCATCGGTCTGATGATAAAGTTCGATGCTAAATTTAGACGGAATGTTGAGAGTACATCGTAGAAGCAGTTCTTTCAACACGGGTGTTGATATGCTGAATCGGATGCTGGACTGGTCAATATGTTCATAAATGAAATTGACGGTCTCAAGCAGAGCGACTTGAATAACGAGCAAACGTCTAGTGAACACATGCACCGATCATTCGTATTAAAGTTCTCTAGGTCACTAACAAAATCGAACGTGTCTCGTAGGCTGTGTGGACTCAGTTACCGGCGGACAAGTTCAAGTTGTTCTGCTAACCACTTTACTGTTGAGTGGTACGATGAGTTGCCAAATCAAGAATAGGCCTCAACGGATGATTTGGTTTATGCATCTTGGGTAGACCGTATAGACAAGGGATGATGGAGCTAGTTGGTTTAAGTCATTTAAACTGTGTCTGTAAGTATTTCTGGTTTCAAAAGTCGCTTAAGACTGTCTACGATTTAACCCTTGATTAGAATTGTTTTGTCGATCTCGGTTTCAAGGATATTAAATTTACTTCGATCTGAGAGAATCTCCAACATTTTATCAACGTAGTCTTTCCTTTTTATAACTAAGCCTGCACTTTTATCGAGACGCGTCACGAGGATATCATTATGTCCGCGGAGAGCTCACAAGGCATGTAGACGTCTAGCAGTGACAAGATTCTTATGAGAAAACCGAGTTTGCCGGTATTGGTAGCAGCAGTTTAACAGATATGATTTGAATTGTTCAAGAGTGGTGTTTGAAGTGGGGGTCTGGTATAGAAATGTTCAAATTGTGGTTTATTGTAGAACACATTGGACCGGACAATATACATATTTTAATAAAATCTCGTGTCTTTAAAGCAAAAATGAAACCACGCCCATTGTCTGACCAGTAGAGCAACGAAAATTTGCCCTGTAGACACAGCAGAACAAGAGCTGGAGTCAGTCGCTAACGTGTTGCGAGAAAATGCCACCCGGATCGTTCCAAAACTGTGATATCTCACTAAAGTAGGCAGAATGACAAAAATACATAGAAAACAATTTTTGTGCTTTGGTATGGCAAAAATCACACGACGTACACAAAACCACTACGTTGCTAGTGATAACAGACGAAAATACCTTAGGTTAACATGAATACGATTACAGTGAAGTGGGATAATGATTGTATGTAAGCTGGGAATACAGAATACTGTAATAAACACAAGAAACTAATACTTTGTCGGCTTTGGCCACAAGCCTTCAGATTATGACAAAAAGTGCGCATAAAACTTCAAATTAGCAGGATGTAAGATCATTCATTATAGTCCAATATGTACATAAGCTGATGGTGAATGAACGATAACTCGCTATTTTGAGGTGGGCGACTTCCTTTGCTGATGGAATGATCATGGAAGAACCAGGCTGGGCACTGGGACAAAAATGATCTGTGACACCTTCGATGACGGGGCAGGTGGGATACCAGTAAAAAAACGGACTTATTCACTACAAGTTAAATATTGGCTCGTCATGATGTACGAAAAGCCCGCCGAACGACTAACACTCAAACACATGACCAGTGATAAGTTTACTTTGAAGATTACTGGAAAAAGCACTGGATTAGGGCTTCGTCCGCGTTAGAACTTGTTGGTAGTGCGTATTGTTGTCAATACTAAGATTGAAATCCTGGCACGCGCTCTCATAAAGCGAGTATGTTGACCACTACACCATCGACCTCACATAAGGCACAATCGAATTATCATACGTGAGCGATCATCCACATCATTAGAGAATGATGCTCAAGTTGCCCCCATCGCTACATGAATTGTAACTGTTGTGAGGTCAATGACGAGGATGTCGACGCAGTTGCCTCGATTAAAAATTTCGGTCGTTACAGAGGTATAGAGCACTAAGTGAAACTCGAACCGAGTTTCTTTCAGAAACCGATAAGCTGCAGGGCCTACGCAAATGCAAAAGTTGCAAATAATCGTAAGGGCCGCTCAACTAATAACAATACAAATATATATCGCAAGTAAATACTGAAGCAAACCTGTCATAAAACTCGAAGCAGCATGCTATTCGGAAAGGAAATGAATGCATCATGTCATGCTACGGAAATGTTATATTGTTATGGTTCAAGCACCACTCTGCTTCACTAAATTCACCAGAATCGTGCAGGCTTAAAACGTCTCCCCTCCTGAACAACCCAGATAAAATTACTGTTGACAATCTTCCATAGCTTTGAAGCGCAATGCATCCAAAGATCATCACTTACACGGATCAGCTACTATGTATATGCTAATTATCACGTGAACTCTGTGCTATCGAGGGGGGGTAGAAGTCAGCACGGGGGGGAATGCATCGCATTATTATAAAATAAAAATCACGTCTTCAAGAATTGCAATTTATGTTTCGTTTCTTTCAGCCGCTCTTCTGTGCATCTTGGTGGGATTGAAAAACTAGACTTTTAAGCCACTGTGAGCGTCCTTCGTACGAAAAAGATGTGGAGAATCATTGAAAGAAAATGATGCAAAAGAATTTCACAATAAGCTGAATTGGGTACGATGTTGAGTTTGGATGCTGGGCTCACATGTAACAGAAAGTAGACAGTAACACGGACAGCAGAATACACATGATAGCAACTCACCGGTTGTTTCGCATCCTGTTGGGTTCGTCCCGCACGCAGCGGTGATGCTGACGCAAGCACGTGTACGAACGTGTGCATCCACGAGCGAAATCCACCCGAACTGACTAACTCAGAGGAAGCACTCGCTTTTGCGGATACACGGCTCGCATCGCGAAATAACGGACTACGCCAGAAGGTACGTGCCAAGCGAGCAAAGAATACAGAAAGGCCGCTGAAAAGGAAGAGACCGCTGGACAGAGATCGATCAGTAGAGAGCGCTTGCTGTCGTTGACCCTGTTGCAGACCAGGGGTAGCCCGTCGAACTGCAGGGATCCAAAACTGAGAAGCTTCGGCTGCGAAATATAAGACGGCTTGTTCTACGTGAGCATGGATACCGCGACCGTCAACGGATGAGGCAGCTCCGATGACAAGCGCAGCACAAATGGCCTCATCCGGGCTGAACTGGTGTAGATAAGCCGAGAGAAACCGCGTGTTCAATGCAACATCCGCGACGGAATCATCCAGATCCACAAACGATGGATAGGCAAGGCTGGATTGAGTGCCCAATCGTGTAGGGTTTCCTGAATACTGGTCAATAAGACCGGTAGCATTGAGGCTGGTATTCAGTGCGCTCGAAGAGGCTTCTCGCATAAGAAATTCCTTCAATCGTACCAACGGATTGGCCAACCGCAGATGAATCAGACCTTGGGCAGAGATTAAAAGTAGTCGGCGATAGGGAGGATCCAAATGTTGTGTTAACACGACCGGTGGTTGACCACGAGAAAGGCATGGTGGATTGGAGCCCTCGTTTGTTTTATCCGTGCTAGTCGGTGAGCTATCATAGAGAAAAGTCAATGAAGTGAAGTGAGATAGACGACGGGGTTAGAAATGAGGGAAATAGTAGCATGAAGTCCAGATTAGCTCATTTACCCTCAATGAGCTCTGTCAAGATACACCCAAACAAGCTTACTAACAAGGCATGAATTGTTTGATCCATTAGGGCAAAAAACATTCGAGATAATCATAAGATGCGTGTGATCAGCAAAACTCCTCTTTAAACAATCTTTTACAACCAATCGACCAGATTCTCAGAGAGTTGACAGCTTTGCGATGATTACCATTGAGTCGGGTAGGAGGACGCTGATTAACTCACTAGTTTTCCACGTTCATGGAGGTCAACCGCGAAAGTAAGTGGGTGTTTATTCGTCGGATCATTAATCGCGGATATTTATAGTGTGTATTAACAGAGTGTGATACATCTACGACCGGGAACGACATGAGAAAAATACACATTCGCAAATTGGTGACACTGCAACATGGTGTATGTTAACAGTTATCACAAGAGGTTTCGTTTAATATTTTGAGGTACCCGGATCTCCGAACAGATGGATTCACAGAGAATATATCGAACTGAACACCTACACTTTGTCGTAGCCTTAGCACCTACACAAGCCTTTCGGTTAGCTCACTTTAAGAGAAAACACTAGGCCCGAGTCCCGCTCTTGTTGAAGCTCATCGGTAATGCATATCTTCGTCCGGACCGGAATCTGCACTCCGGCCCTCGTGCTTTTGAGGTTGGTGTATTAACTATAACGCCAGTAACCTCAAAATAGATATCATCTTTTGCATGCTGGGCCACCAAATCGTGAAAATCAGAACAATGGTAGTCTGAGTGACACTAAGCAATATCATTTTGCCGAGAGACAACAGTGTTTACGGTTGCTAAAGAACGACAAGCGTTTTGTGTATTGATTGACCCGTTCTTTAATCTCATCCTAAGCAGCTGATTTACTTAAATCTGATACGCGTTCAAACAACTCGTTTTAATCACCACTTCTTACAAACGAATTCGATGCAGCAGCTGATCGCTGTTTTTCATTGGTTGACACCGATGGACCACAGTACCGCCTGTAGCAACTTGTGCGTGGGCTTTGAATGACTGAACTTTCTCCAATCAAGAAACGGTTCCAGTCCAATCTCATTTCATTACCAAATGATCACATCCAGACCGTCCACCACAACTCTGTGAATAGTGTTCAGCTTATCCAACCATTTCGAACTCTGGTCCGGACGAGGATATGCACCACTGATGGGTTCCAATACAAGCGAAACTCGAGCCTAGTGCTTTGTTTCGAAGTGAGTTTACCGAAAGGCTTATCTGAATGGGAAGATTGCGACCAATTGTGGATGGTGTTCACTTTGAAATAACCCAGATCTCCGAACTTCTCTGAGTAATTCTGGATTCACATAGGATAGTCAAAAGTAATCACGGGAGTTTGGCTCCTAACGTCACTCCGCTGTTTTGTGGATCATGTCATTTCAACAGCCAGGTAAGCCGTTTATATTACGACTGTCGTGAGGCAGGAGGCATCAAACGAAGAGAAGGATGATGCCTATCGGTTGGCAGTTTCCAGATAGATAAATACTACTCACTGGGTCTGTCTGCTTCACCATAATTAAGGCGCAACCAATCTAGCCGATTAACTAAGAGAGAGAGATCGAAGGCCTACAGTTACACAAAGATAGCATGGTTTCTTTTTGTTATCATACTGAAGAATTTTATGGTGGAAAGCTTAAAACTACCGTGCAACGAGGTCCGACTTTACAGCATACCAAGACTTTTCTTAAAGAGAGCCGCAGGAGGGACACACCAACAGATCCCCGTATATTATCAAGCTGTATCACAGACACACTATGGAAAAATTTACAGCTCTTCCGAACTCCCAAGTGTCTGGGACACTTATAACCAATTGTGGTCTCATTATCTGTTATCTATCCGCGAACTCCGATAGGCGGTTTGATAAATGCTCGAGTATTACAACTCGAGGAATAAGGTTTACACAGGAGGAGAGAATAAATTCATGCACGGTTTTCTGTTGATACATCGATAACAAGCAGACATGATGGTGAACTGGTAAACAAGTCTAGAGCAGCTTGCCAACAATTGGTGTCCCATGAGGTTTAACAGTAATCGTATGTTTCTGATGGTTGGGAACAGTGGTGGTGGTGTTTGTAGCTCGGGTTGATGGTTTTGGTATTGATATGTTCGCCGAGCTTGGCATTTAGGTTGCAAACTTTTCATCACCAGACGAGGTGAAATCATCAGTGCGTAAGTGTTTCAGCGAACTTGCAAATTTCTTAAATGCATATTGAGGGGCTATCGCATTGTTCATACGATCAGCTTACTTGATATAGATTACCTAGTGGGGGCAACGGGGGTTAAGCATCGAGAGTTCACACGCATTTCATGTTAAAATTGACCGCGTCTCCAACCTAAAGAACAAGATTAAAGACACAGACACGGACCTACGGTAGAGTATGACATGGATATCAACTAACCAAGCGAACCCGATCCGAAGCTGTCTTTCCTTGGTCTCGTCAAATACTGTTGCAAGTTTAATCTTCGACGTGCACAGATAATGTGTCCTATCGTTAAATCACTTGGTGGGAACTCTAAAAGTAAAGGATTGACTGATTCTGCCATAAATGCATTCGGTCAAACAAAAGAAGCCGTTGCTTCCATGGCTTTACTTACTCATCAGGATCTACAGATGTTACTTACCAATGCTATCGATTCTACCGATGTAGCAATGGGCGGGGTCTTATAACAATGGATCGGTAAATTTTAGCAACCGTTTGATTTATTCTCTTGCGAATTTCCGGACGTTCGCTAGGAATACAGTACTTTCGGCCATGAACTGTTAGCTAAATCTCTCGCTGTAACACTTCCGACATACGTCACAAGCCTGCAATTTCGTAATTTTCGTGGATAGTAATCATTTACTCCTTGCTGATGTTGCGGCCGACTGACTTAAGATGGAAGGTGGACAGATGATGACCTGGGGTAGAGAAATGAAATCGTCGTCACTTTAGGTCGGGTTCGTCTCCCAGGCTGGGGACCTCGAGATTCACAAAGCCGGTGACTGGAGACGTTAGATGAGAAGGCGGCTAATCGGGCTCAGTGGCGTGAGTGTTGTCGTTAGTTGACAGAGTTGTCCGTGAAGTGACGAGGAGCACTAGAAGCTATACGGAAGCAATCTTGCTGATGATACCTTACTTTCACTGACAGCTCAGTTGTTTGATTGTAGAGTGTGGGCACTTTGATTTGGAATGTTCGGATAAAGAAGTAGCTATTTCTAGTGGTTATGTCCGTTCCCTCCTCCCTCTTTTTTCTTTCCCCTTCCTGTACAGGGTTTGCTTTTTCGTTACAGTTGTGTGGCAGTTAAGCAACCATGAGACCTACTGATGTATTGTTATCTATGATGACGACGATAATTTGCATTGAATTTATTTAACTACAAGTATTTCCCTAGCTAAGTTCGTCAGTTCAACGCTTAAGTGACATTAGGCATTTATCGGGATCATACCGATGTGCATACGCCTTCCTGTCATGTTGATGAACCTTATGAGCAGGCATCACTTGATTCCACCCTGTACTGAGTATGTCAACGACCACTGAGAGTTTGAGTAAACGAGTTGGCTAAAAGCTTGTACAAAGACTGAGCACCTCTTAGTTGAACAATCGGAAGAGATGGAGATAGTTTAACATCTGGGAACGGCGGAAAGCCATTTTTCACGATCTGTGATTGTGTTGGCCGTCAAGCCGGTGTGAGACCACGTATGAAAAAAAGAACACCAGTCACTCGCGCCGACCTGACAGATAGGTTGACCAGTTTGAGGAAGGCTCAGCCCGTAGACGAAGAGAACCGAACAGTCAATCATTACGTTCTACCTGGTATTTCATCGGCAGAAGAACTTGCAAATTAGGCTACTGAAGCATAACAAATTCCATGGGTCAGATCTCCTCTATTCTTCTCTTCTCATGGGAGGCGGATAAGAGTTGACATGAGAATCGACAAAACTCCGTTAGAAGATTGGCGAAACTGAAGGAGTACCTCGTAATTGGGGTTTATCAGCAGGTGTTCCTGTCTACAAAAAGAGCGTCAGCAGTCTACATGACAACCAGAGAGGTAGCGACCTGGTGTCGGTTGCGTTCATGCTATTTACTGATCTTGTTTAATGTCAGCGTATTAACCTCTAAGAAATCCAAGTAGGTGAACAACAAGTGAAATTTTGGTCCCGTTGAGGGTGCATTGATCACATACATTTTTACCCTGCGACCGGTCACGGAGCGTCAGCACTCTAACAGACAGTTGGACACCAAAGTTGCTTTTAATTCGGTTGTTCGTAAAATAGGCTGGAACTGCTTCTTTCGCAAAGCAGTTCTAGAAGACTAAGAGAATCTACTAAACTCACCGCATGCTTAACCTTCAAACAGAATGAGCGTTTACGGACATCTGCCTTGGATGTTTGTTACAAGTATACCATTTCCAGTTCATGTTCAATTTTGGAATGGACGACATTTTGGAAAATACCCTCAAGGAATCCAATGAGTTTCATATTGGATTCCTTCCTAGCACTAATTCAACCGATATGATGTACGCGGATGACATTGTTTTGCTTAACCCTTCTACCGAAGATAAGGAGGCCATGTTGAACAGGATGAGTGAAAAGCTCGACCCGTAAGGGATTCGGGCATTCCAATTTCATGCACATTATTACACGCGGTCTGCTAGAGACTGAGGACCGCTTAACATGCTTGGGTAGTACTATCTCGTCAGCCCGTCACACTGTAGATGGGAGAACAGCAAGAACAGTGGAGGTACGTGTTACTTTTGTCAACCTACATCTCCCGTGGCTTCGACTGTGACTGAAGAGAACGGTATGTAACGCCTGTATGCAGTCTGTTTCGTCCTAGGATTTGGTAAGGTGGCCTGTCCAACACGATTATGTCGGACTTCCCGTATTTGTCTACTTTTGCTTCTGCTAATTATCCGGCACCGAGTAGAGTGATCGTATGAACAATGCGACCGTTTGCCAGTCCATACTTCAAAACGTCTGAGATATGCGATCAATCGGGCATTCATGTGAACATTCCTTCGGGGTAGATTCTACAATGGGGATTTTTGAACATGGCATCCTTAAACTACTGGAGAACTGTTCGAATGTTTTCCATTGTCTGACTTGCACACTCTGTTCCACCTGTTTTTGGTCACAAAATTGTCCGGCTTTACAAATACAACTCTAACGGATTTGAGATTTTGTTTTGATTCAATCATCCTAAAATTTCGGACCTTCGCGCTTCGCGAAAACTTGTCCGTTCTTACGACCGGTACGATTTATACCAGTCAACTAATTGCATGGAGCACTGTTCAAGCTGCTATCCCGACCTATACTGCTACCTTGACGTGGTGGTCGG
>QNGE01002026.1:104956-123241 GCA_008508345.1 Paragonimus westermani | reverse complement strand
CCAGTGGCACGGATAAGCTTAAACAGTTTGCCAGTGTTTCCTGAGGCAAAAGCAGTCTCCATCTCCTTAACTTTTCCCAATAACCAAGCCTCACGATCAGCAGTTGGGCTACGTTTCAGTTTCCTACGGACATCTCTTCTACACTTGTTATATGAACTGCCAGGAGGGATGTTCCGCCTGGCTTCTAACAACTCCAGAGATTTCTCCGAGATCTAATGTTTGATCATTCCATGTACCCCCGCGCCGCATGCCACAGTACCTGTGTGATCTGAGTGCAGAAGCGATCAGGATCTCCGGAGTGAGAACTACTGAGGCAGGTTTCTGAGCTGGTTTGATACTTATGCTTTACCGACGGTATTGTCAGTTTCTCAACAGCCAATCGTTGATGTCGTTGGACGACTGTAAAACGGAGGAAATGCAGGCAAAGGGGGGAATTGGAATCACCAAAGCGTGGCTGCCCAGATTTAGAAAGTGTTCTGTTCTTGTTGGTTCATTCCATCGGTGAATAGGGCTAGTTTGACAAGAGTTCAATAATGTCATGGCTGTACCTCCGTGTAAAGGAAGGGGATGAGAGTAAAGCACCCACAGTTACCGGGACATCAGTCTGTTGAGCTGCGCCGAGAAGATGCTAGCAAGGATTTTGCTGAGCCAGCTTGATTTGGAAATTTTGGAGTCAAATGTCGTCGGTAAGCATTGTAAATTCTAGGTGAGTCAGAGTACGACGGACATGATGTTCACTGCACAACGGATCCTAGAGAAGTGTCAAGAAGACAACCAGACGTTGTGTACTGCCTTTGTGGATTTCGCCAAAGCACTTGATGTCGTGAGCTTTCAGCCATGGAGTACAGTGCTCACTAAGATTTTATGCGCACCTGCGTTAGTTACCCGCTACAAGTAGGTTTAAAAATGAAGACGCAATCGTGTGTACAAGCCCCAGAGGATGCTGATATTGTCGTTGACGTGGAGCGGATTTGTGTCTCAATTACAACCTTATTTACGTGATGTTTAGCCGTACTACCATCAGTTGCTCTTCGAAATGCTAAAGATTGCGTCCAAGTTAAGGACTACATGGATGGTCACGAGCTGAATATCCGACGCTTCGGCTTCCCAAGCCGGTTGCAAAATTCGATGATGTGCATACTGTTACATACATGTGGACGATAGTGCAATGGCTTATCACTTTTTTGGAGACAGAATCCAGCCTTCATCATGCAAAAGTGCTAAGTTTACACTTGAAAGTCGCACCGGTAGAGGCGTTACTGATGGCCGTGCATACTTCTGCTACTTGAGTAGAAGTGCACCGACAGATCTGTCCGTGAATCGTGAGTTGCAAGCTCCTGTAATCGATGCTAGCGGCAATTGTAGGGGGGATATTGAAAGAGGTATCTGGAAGTATCATGACATTAAAAGTAAAACCACGATTGATGCGCTTTACGCTGCTGTACAGCAGCAAAATCTGGTCACGGATCTGAACCGTTCCCATCTACAATACTTATTCGTGGGTAGAACAAGGTTCCCAGCAATAAACTGTTCCGTTGCGCAGACACTCACAGGATTAGAGCCATGGTGACGCTTGGCCGGCTCCGTTTGTAGAGTCACATTCTTCGCGTCGCTGACAAGAGTACTGCCGAAGATCTGCTATCCCGGCATCTAACATCAGGTGAAAGAAATCCTGTTGATCGGAAGCCATGATAACAGAATATCCTCTGTGGCCGTTGTCTCAGTTTGGTGATCACAGTTTGCGTGCTGGCAGACCGCAAATAGCAGCACGTCACGGTCATATACACTTCGGCTGTAATAAGAAGTACGGCTAATCGGGAGTGTTCTGCTCACCTTTCTATCGATGGTCTGATAAGTGTCAAACAGGGGAAATGATTGTCACCTGCATATTTCATGTAGCATAACCAAGTGCCTAACGTAAAACCAGACAGAAACGTGCGTACAACCAGAAACACAACGATGTCTTAGCTGTAACCAAAGTCCCGGTCTTCGAGAATACGTCTCAGAACTAAGGAGCTGACAGCAAAATGCGTATCCCGAACCAAAGGGCTTACTCAGCGAGCACACCTCCTAACCGAAACCACAGCCAGATTAGCTGGCTGACTATGGGTGCGATAGTTGCAGTGGTGTGAAAAACGCGGCCACAAATACACTGACCGTCTCAGAATGGTAGATCCTCGACGTGTTGTTAGCACGTCACCAACGACGAGACTACAAATGAGTTAGACGCGATCAGGCTAGCTCAATTATGTCCATTTCTGTTGTTTTAATTTGTGTAAATCAGCTACCTTCATTGTGTGGTAGACGACTCATTACCCTTTTCAGGTTCTTGGACCACACTGGTCTGTTATATTTTCTGAGCTGTGTTGATACGCTGTGTGTTGATGATTCCGGTTGGTTTCTCAGGCAGAATTTCAGTTTTTTCTTGTTTTCCCATCCTATGTATATATTCCTGTATTGAAATTTCGGTATTGTGTAACATGTGAACGAAAACTGATTCCCTGAAGTTAGCCGTAGCGTACGCCATGTAGGATTGATCAGGCTGTTCGAGAGTTTAGTAACACAGGGGTAATGGGACAAATGGCTACTTTTAATTTTATGTTTGAGTCACCGTGGACAACCTTCATCAAAACAATCCTTCAATCACTTTAAACGAGACGCAGTTTTGAAAAATCTAAGCTTTGGCTGGATTCAAAAGAGCGACCGAAATAGATTCCGATGTGCTGCATGTGCTCTACCACCTAAGCCACGACGTCACTCCAGGAGCTCATACATTTCACATTTGTATTCACTTACCCACCCAATCCAATTTGTTGATTAGAACCCACCAAATAATCCAGCGAACTGACTGCTCACGCAAAATTCTTCCAACCAAGTGGTTACTAATAAGGAACGAATTCGATAGTGTGGATGTTCTGTTTACCGGCTGGTCAGCGAACTCAGTATCGTTCTTGCTATTTCACGGCCTACAGTCACAGATTCTCTATTTTGTGTTTCAATTAAAGGGGGCTCATGTGTCTAATTAATCTACCACATGGCTCATTAGCAGTATCCTTCTGGAATACACACTTCCCCTCCCACACATCTCTAGGGCTTCTTTTCGAAAGAGTCCGGCTGGAATTTCTATCTGAATGCGAAGGCTGCGATCAAATGTGAGTGATGGCCAACTTGAAAATAAACCAAACCCCCGACTACTCACCAGACATTTCTGGGTCTTAAACCTTCACGTCGACTACGGGCTACACTAGTGGTGAAACGCAAGCCATTTGTGCTATCGATTTTAGATAGGCGTACTTCGGCTTCACTGATTGTGTCAAAATTGGATGCCCCCAACCGGGTGTCAACGAAAGCAGCCATCACTGTTGGTCTTTAGGGCCAGCGGTGTGCTGAGTTGAAGTGGGCTGTTTAGAGGCCATGGTTCTATTTTTGCATGTGGCATTATACGAAACTCAGAAATGGTGCCGGATAAATACAAGATTCCAAATGTGAGATTCTCATCATACGAAGAAAAAAACTGTATTTGAGAATAGTCTGGTGATGAACTATCTTTGCTTGCTTATTCAGCTGCATGCCAGGTGCCTGACGCTCTTTAGCAATTTGCAGTTTAATAGACTACAAGGCGCGGTTTGGCGAAATTAACAGATTCACCTGCCGGAACTCTATTTTTCAGCTGAACCAAGCGATTCGCCTCATTTTTTCTTGCGTTGCTAGCCTGTAAACGCTTATACTTAGGAACCGAATTAATGCAAACTTATCTTGGGTACATAATTTCGTGACACGGACAGCAATTGTTAGAAAACAGTGGTTGGTAATCAACATCTGCTTCTAAATGTCAAGAATTATACCTTGATTTGGATAGCTGACATATTCGTTTAGGGACATAGGACGGTTCAGCTACAGTTTCTGTGCGTATATTTGTAATATGATCATACTGAGGTAACTAACTGAAAATCTTGCACTTTTTCCCAGTGCATATCGTTGTGATTACAACAAAACAATAAACACATTTCAATCCACCTTCGCATATGATACGTTAATAGCCGGCAGTGCGTTCAGGCAGCGAGTTAACCGGAAATTACATATATATGTACCAGAGCGAGGCACAACTCAGAGGCAACACTTGTCGTCGACAATTAAGTCTTTCAGTTCTATCAATCAAACTGCTTCAAGTATGACGCAGTATGTCAACAAACTGGGAATATCTAAGTAGCCCTTGGAATCACATGGACTGAAACCTCGCATGCAGGTAATCAGGCGAGGACCTCGGACCGGTTTCAGTGAGCAGTTTTTATTCATGAAGCGAGAACCCACGTTTATACATGCGCGTCAATGCTAAAAAAGTAAGTTCGACATTGGCTGATCTCAATGGCACATGCCAAGTCACAAACTGTAGGCTGATTGGTGCCATACAGAGCAAAGAAGTTGGCGTATAACGGAAGATGCAACATTGAAGCTGTTTGTCCATTCCTAATGTGTTAACCTTAACGCAACGTTTGGATTGGTTCTTATCAGCTCTTCTATTATGTCGAGGTCTGGATTAGCGGTGACTCCAGTAGATTTTCAGCACAGCCTTATTCGAAATTCACAATTTTAACTGTATTTACTTAGGCTTGTGAACCGCATTGAGATGCTGATCACAGCAATGAGCATCGTTTTTCCATTTTGAGAATCTCCCTGGTGTTTATTACGGACTCACATAATCGTTACACACAGAATAATTGCGCGGAATCATCCAACAGCCGGCCTACGATGCACTCACCGTTGACGTCGGAGGCTTCGACAATCAGAGTAGGCGTTTGCAATAATTGTGTGAACTCTGTACCCTTACAGTCGCCAAGTTGCTATCTTAGAGAGAACTGGACATCCGTCGTATTCAAACTGATACGTCGGAAATTACAAACATACTTATCATAGAACCACCTCTCAGTAAAAAACAACTTCAGGTGAGAACAGAAGTGTTGTTTCCAAAAAGATGCTCCTTATTGGACTGGGGCGGGATTCTAATTCCAGTAGCTCTGACGTACGTGAGTAAGTGAACAAAATAATGTTAATTTCTTAGGACCGTAACAATGAACCTGTGCGCTTGAGTACTGCCTTGTCTCGGTAAAACCGGCCGATAATTACAAGCAGTATAACCCTGCACTTGGATGTATTCTGTCGAGTAACCTAAACGTGCAGATTCTCGTAACATTTGCACAGGCATTGTACGGTAGTAAGCCATAACCATTTGAAGCTAACAAACAAAATATTTACTTGTCGCTCAGAATAAAAGATCATCAGGAAAGGACGATCAACTTTGCGCAATTCAATGTTTGTTACCTTTGAACTGTGAGAAATGGGCGCACGCTGAGTTGCTTTCAGGAAGCCCTGGTCTGGACGATGTGTAACCAAAGTAAGGTCGAACTCAGAAAGTATTGGCCTACACAGTAACCTTAAAACTGTCCAGTCTAGAGACTGGGGACTAGGTGATCACGGATAAAGTTGAGTGGAATATGTCTTAAGGCATTCCAGTCATTCAGTTGTGATTCAGGAAGCTCGGTAGCATGAATCAAGCCCAGTTTGTCTCTTTCCGTTTTCCACCCGAAGGATCTTTGGCTGATATTGCAGCTGTGTCGCCTGAGTCGATAATCATGACTGCCTAGACTAAAACACCGAACTTTCTGAACAGTAGAATCTTTAGGATGTTATGCCTGGACAGCATCATACACGGTTAGGGGTTCCTTTGACCTGGCTCTGGAAACAAGACCACCGTCCAGTAAGTCTCAAACTATATTTTTTAGTCGGGTGTTTATAAGGTTTTCACTTGCAAGAGTGACTTGTAAAGAATGCACGGAAACGGAGTTCATTCCTGAGACCACTGAGTGTGAATACCGAGTTGGGTTCTGCAGGTCTGCAGCGTGAATTCTTTTTGAGGACAGATGGATTGGTGCGAACCTTAAAAACTTTTGCATTATGGCCTAAAGAAGTTTGGCTTTCTAGTAGTGACAACTACCGCTCGTAACGCAAGTGAAATAAAATGAAACACGGAATTTTTTTGTGTTAGTGGTTAAATGGATATCTGTCTCGAAATCTTCCCAGACTAACTAACGTTCTGACCAAGTGTACGTGCGTACTTGCACATCACCGTCTTAGCCAGTCATTATTAGTAATTACCTGTATTTTGATAATTACGCCTAACCTGGCTGTATTTTCCAACAACTGTCTACAGTCAAACGACAAAGATTACAACCTACGAACAAATGTGTTCTGTTACGGACTGTGTCCAGAATAAGTCTTTTATTTCATGGAATTTTCTACGTATTAGCTATTAAGAATCCTCACTATAACACAGAAAAATGCCGGAACTGTTTCAGACTAAATGTTCATCTCAGCCTCCGTGCGTACAGCCAAATGAAATGAATACGAACATTTGTGTGTTGATGATCTATTATAAGGATAGATAATATGTGACAGATAACTCAGTGCCAAAATTGGAAACTGCATGTGCATTTGGGCAGATGAATGGGTTACACTGAACGAAGGTAAAACGTATAAAACCAAACACTGTTAAATGCAGGTCTCCACTTTTTTAAGTACCAGACATTGTTGACATTCGACTCGGCAGCACCAGATGAATCTACAATGACATGATTCCATTGTATAGTAGTGGTGGCTTAGGTAGCCTCTACCACAGCACAAATATTGACAGTTGTCTTTTTCAACAGATGTGGAATTACACACACGATTGTGTGTCCCAAGGATATGCAAACGTGGTTCAGGTTCACAGAATAATTTTCGTGGTATCGGCTCATAGTAGATTAGTTGCATGGCAGTGGGTTTAGTCAGGTTGGACCAAGGGAATTCCAAACTGTTCGACTGAATTGCTGCTGAGGTGTATAACGGAGGAAACGGTTGCTGCGACTGCCACGAGTGGGAAGTTGTGCGACCCAATTCATTGAGCAAAATACGGTTTGTCTGTATGCGATCTGGCCACACAAATCTGGGGGGATCATTTTTCTCGACACGGAAACCACGATAGGAATGCAGCTGAGAACGTTTTGGGAGAGACCGAGCGGGCCCGATTACATCTAAGTGAAGGACAAAATTGGCGAAACGGCAATAGTCTCACACATGAGTATCTCACTTCTTCGATAATTTCGACCGCAACTTCATTGCCGTTATTGTTATTCACCACTCTGAGTATTGACCAGTTGAACACAAAGGGTAACATACCAATCATTCACCTTGGGAAGTATGCTCCATGTTCTGTTCGATAACTGGAACTTTAATACGATTTAATTTGGATGATAACCGTCTGATTGTGCTTTTATGCGATTAAAAGTTACTGATGTACCACAACAAACCATCACAAATGTTATCAGTCACAAGGACACTCAAGTTGAGTAAGAAATATTTTATGCGTCTGCGTAACCATCACAGCCTAATAGTGTCTGCAGCCTGTATCGCTGGCTTCTGGGTATACACAATCTGAGTAGCTTCTGTGGACCACCGCTGAGTCTCCGGTCGGTAGAATTTGGCACTTCCACTCTGACTACCGATTAATATGACCTTGTTATGATCCACTTCCGGTAGAAACAAGACGGTTCGCGACTCGGTTGCTGTCGAGCAATTTTCTTAGCAAGTACTTTGTATAGAACCACGTGTGTCCGCCTTCTAAATGAGGCTGCCTGCTAGCGAGCACTAATTTCAGATGCTGAAATGTCTGCACTTTCATAGTCATAAAAGTTAAGCATCACTGACAGTGGAGCACAGATTTCGCATTTTCAAAGAATTGGTAGTGGCTAACGTGAGGTAAATGAAACATTGGTCAACACGGTTGCCACTGGAAAATGTGGCCAAACTCCTAGACCCGGTCTTGGCGACGTTATGCACTACTCACAGGCTCCAACAAGACCGAAACTAGAGAGGGGTGCTTATTTCATAGGGGAAAGACGGAAAGTCTTTGGGAAAGCGATAGCTGCGAACATTTTAAAATGGATTTTCGATATAAATCAACCAAATCCCATACCACTTACTGACAATTCCATAGTCCTTGGAGTTAACCTGTCCTGATGATCCCGGAGAAGCTCTTGAAATTAAGGTGAGTTCTTTAAGGGGATCAACAGGAGGGTTGTCTTGAACGCCTGCGTAAACGTGTATGAAAAAGTTACGGGGATATCGTCTGGATGAACTTTGTTACTGTTAACGGACAACACTGGAATTAGATCTGTGGTGTTTACCATGGAGGATTCCAGATAAAAAGCCTTCCATAAACCTCCTGTGATCGCGTGTTGTGACTGTGAAGTGGCGTTAGCTATCTGTTTTCTGATTGTGGCGGTCCGTGATTTCAAGGCTTCCCCACCATTTCAGTACACTTGCCTATGAGTACTGCATACTAGTGCTCATCGTAACAGAAATCACAACCTCCCGGATAATTCCGCTTGATAAACCCAAGAGAGAAATCCACAGTTAAGTTGAAAGCATAAACTTTATTAAGCTTGTCGGGAATTTTTGTTCACTTATACATGGCCGAAGGACACACTGTAAATTGACCAACACATTTCTATAGTTCTTACTCGCCTAATATGGTATCACTGGCGTACTGGCCAACGTAACTACCTAAAGAGAACGTGAACGGGATTTTGAAATGCGGTTCTAGCAAGTACGCACATTATTGGAGGTGTACCTCAATTGTAGTGCTTAATTTCGGGGTGGGTGGGATTTTAAGCATGTTGCTCACTAGATTGTTTCCAACTATTAGGGCGCCGTTTCAGTTCTGGACCCTTAAGATTGTCGCGAATGCAACCCATCGATCTAAGATGGACTGTGTCTACACAGAATAACGGGGCGTGAACGACTTACGCACTATTTTGACGACCCAGTCACACGGCTGCTCATTGGACTCATGATACACCAAAGTTAGTTGTTTGTGAGAATGTTTCTGATGAACTTACCGGTCGTGTTCACGTAATCCGTGCCACTGATATTCCAGGGCATGGCGGTATTCGGAGACAAATCTATCATCCTTTTTGTCAATTTTGTTAGTCGCCTTATGCTTTAAACAATGGCGATCATTTTGTGATAGTATCTGTTATGCTGATCCTAACTGGTAGCTCCCTACGAAATAATTTGAACCACCCCTGCTTTAACCCCTTTGTTCTAAAATACTTAATTCCGATTTCCCCAAATGATATGTAGTCGGCTATTAAAGTAAAATCAACTTGAAGATTAACCACAGTTAATAGCAGTCTTCACATTTCGGTAAACATTTCGGGTGGTCTTTTTTAAAAAGAATGATTATACTTGAGTTTCCTTTTTGTTAGTAACTGTCAGCAGTACATATCCTTGCCACCGCCAAGGCTAGAAGTCTTGCTGCGATTTCATGTAGCTACCATATACATCACTGAGCAATTGCCCTGACATTATTTGCGACCGAATTGTCATATCTGGACGTTCAACCACCTTCGTTTGTAGGGATTACTTAGGCTGCCGGACCTTCTCAATTACGGACACAACCGCTATTTGACAACTCCAATCGATAACCTAGGAGTTAGATCTTCCGGGACAGGTTGAAACCCTCGATCTCGAGAAACCTCCTGGGCGATATCTGAGACTCCTAATAGGTAGTCAAAGACTTGATTACTTTCAACTTGGCTATCACTCACTTCTTCCTCAAGGTATTCGCACTCAGGTATGTGTTTGAGCTAGCCTCTTTCAAAATGAAACCTAGGTAATGAGTTCCGCATTAGTCAATAATCAAATGTCCTAGACGCAATCAATGCATTTGAAATTATTATCTCGGGAGAGGTCAGTGAACCATTGAATAAAAAAACGAAATTTTATTATTTGAATAGATCTGTACACATTTCAGCGTATAGTCCCCCTGAGGAATGATAAGAGCGTGGGAAATACGATCTCGAGTCTTGTCGATTAAATAAGTCTGAAGCGAAGTGTAAGAAACGTTGTCGGAATGAGCTTTAGGGGTCCCGATAGCTTATACTGGAGTATTCACCACAAACATGAATACAGACAACCTCTTTACCGATTAGAAAGGTATTGGAAAATGTGCAAACAATTCAGTATTGGTTGAATTTTTTGACAACAAGATTGGTTTTGGTATAACGATTTCACACTGATGAACTCCAGCTTACTCGGACTGATTCGAATGGAATTTTGTTCATATATTTGTTTGAGTAGATTCCCAACGGTGCGCATTCTAGGAGTTCGACGATAACAAGTCCTCATTGTACATGAGCCACTTGTACCATGACAACGACAATAACGCTCCATGTTGGCAGCTACCACCTATGCAGAACAAGATGGGTAGTTATTCATTTGGGTTTGATAAACAGTAATGGCACGCAATGAAAGCACTGTTAACCACTACAATGGGTACTAACAATCAATAATCCAGCACAGTTTATTTGTTAACAGTTTAGGCAGATAAAGGTTATCCGCTAAACTGAAGCCTGCAGTCCCGAAATAATGTTTACCATTCAAATGCCTCACGAACTGAACGTCGATCTGAAATCTAGCATCACAAAAACTTCAGAACAAGCGTCCAATGTAACTCAGATGTTTACGCTGTCCGCCACCACCCGAAACAACCACCATTGCTCTACATTAATAATCGCTTGCCGTATGAATATCGGGTAGCTTTCATAGATATAACGGGACGGCAACCACGACGAATGTACTTCAGATTGTGTGTGTGAAGCCTACAAAAACAGTAATTGCCCCAACTGGCTTGAGTGTCATGGCGCACTGTAGGGAAGTTGCATTGCTGATCGTTCAGCCTGTGTCGAATTGTAACCTTCAAGTTATAGTTGAACAAGCAAAAACTGGTACAAATCTCCAGTTTGCAGAAGCGGTGTGAACGCACTGAGTCATAACCATGCAGAAAGGTCTGCTCATGATTATAAAACTGACCTTTGCAAATGGTATGATGTGAGGTAGCTGTCTGTTGGTTTTGATAAGGGCGTCACAACGCCAATTGGGCTATGTAATATGTAATCCCGCTGAGTCTAATACGTCCCTGATAACGACAACTCAGCTAGCAGGTATCTTTTTGTTTGTTCGTTAAGCTAATCGCGGCACAATATATAGGAAATGATACCTAGGCTAAGTACAAAAATTAAACAACGAAAGCTTTAGGTTGTTTGTTTTATAACGATTAGATGAACATTTCTCCGAACTATGGGAGTGATTGTTTGTAGGCCAAGGGAGGTTAAATTCCCTCCCGAACTTCTGTCGGGGTTAGAATATCGAATACAGACGGCCTAGACAACAGTGAACACTCAGGGTTCCATCGTCACGGATTATCATTCAGACAGATCAAATGTGAGTAATGGTCAACTTGAAAGTAAACCAAATGTCCGACTACTCATCAGTAACATAGTAGATGAGCCAAAAAGCATCCTTCTTGCTGAAGTCGGCAACTGAGCGACGGTCACACCTGAAGCCGTTTCATTCACACCAATGTTCAACTGCGCCGGATGGTCTTCCTGCGCTCTACCGGTCGGTAATTCCATTGTGCTACGGATATGTTGTGCCTAGATATACGGATACATTTAAAACCTGATTGTAGAAAATGGAATTTTGTTTCTGACTCCTGATATGGTGACGGAAGTTGAGCGGATGTCAAGTGGGCTGTGAGTTAGGTTACCCCAAATGAACTTTTGGTTTATTTTAGTAATATGTGATGTGCAAACCGGAGAGACCAGTCTTGTTTACTATTTTTCCGTTCTCATGACTTTGATGTATAGTTTCTGACGAACGATACAATCCACGTACCCGATAAAGCGTATTGAACTATACAGGACATCGTGCAATCAGCTCCTTCTGATTCCTACCTCCAAAATTGTTATGGGAACTCTTGAACAGTCAGATCAGCAACTCGTTCAGAGTTACTGCTCGAATTCAAAGAAACTGTGCGGAGTCATGGCATATTGTGCGCTTTCAGGATCGATTGAATCCCTCCATCAAGCATGATTGAACATCAATGAACTACTTACAACGTTTCAGTAGCTCATTCCAATATATCAACAAATTGGCGCTAAACTATCGAAAAACAGTCAGAAGAGGTTTCTGCAATATGCTCAAAATAAAGAAGTGCCAGTTTTACTGTAGCAATCTTCGGCTCTGCTGTTAACAGTGGCTTTAAAACCAGTGAAGTTCTGATGGTGGCAGTGAAATGCTGACTAACTGGAAACCTATGAAACAATCTAGTTTAACTAGTTGTGTAGCGTTTAAAATGCCTCACTGTTAGCTTTCATTTCTCTCCAGTTTGAGCATGTAAAATCGCCGTACTAAGAAATCATCGACTTCATGAACAAGCTTATATTTTTTTCCTGACATACTGGTTGCGCATTCTTTCCCTTTCATTTGAAAGAGTTTCGGGTTTTTGGTGGAATTCTATTTTATTACTGATAGGTAATTCGACAAATTTGACAATTTAGAAGAGACCCAGTTGCGAAAATGTTGGCTTCGGCTAGATCCGAACCAGCGACAGAAAGAGTATGCCCAAACATGGCGAGCGCTCCACCAGATGAGCCACGAAGCCACACCGGGATCTCAGAAATTTCACATTTAGACCTAGTTATCAACCCAGCTATCTGTAATTAGCTATACATTGTCATTGCTCATCAGTGGCGTTAGTGGATTCCAGTGTGAACTGATCAGTCGATTCCCCGGAGCAGTTGGTGGATACCATGTGACACCGGCGGTTGGATGGGTAACTAGGATCAAATGTGAAAACATCTGAGCTTCCGGCACGGCTTTGTAGCAAAGTTGATTGGGCATTTACCGCGTATGGGCATGCTTCTTCTGTCGCTGGTTCGACTGCATCCGAAGTCCGGGTTTTTCGCTGTTGGGTCTCTAATAAAAAAATATCTTTCGTCAACTGTTAAGGTTGAAGATAAATAGGTTAATGTTTAAGCTGGATATCAGTGGTCTCATTGTGACAGATCAAAGAGGACTTAAGTCTAAGTCGGTTGCCTTCGAACAAATAGCTCGCAGAAGTCAAATCGCAAATGAAGACACTATAGAGGGCATTCATTTAGAAAGGTGTCCAAAAACTACTAGTTGACCACTGTGAGGTTATTCTAACGCGACCTTCCTGTTTACAGTTGGAAATGGAAAATGTAGAGAAAAAGAACCGAATACGCCAAGTTAATCTTTGTGATTTAACACCGGCAGTTTACAGTACTTGAGTGAGACTATCGTAAGCAAGGAAAAGTAAACTCTGATGCCCATCAACCTGCACCAAACTGGCTCACCAATCACTGCTAACGGTAGCTAAATTGACAAAAACTGGCTTTATATAATATAGCTTCCACGGTATGAGTACCTCCCCGTTTGCGTAATTTTTTCTTGGATGATTTCATGAAGTCCGGTTTCGCTTAGCACGTTTTATTGTTAACGAAACTGCAGGAAGAACAAAAAATCATGCTGCCTATTTCATCCTTTCTGATCTAAGTCATAGAAAAGAAGTTCTGTTATCGTCGAAAGAAATGATCATCGGTGCATGTATGCGACCCATTTTGTTCTAAGTTGCGAAAGTGCGCCCGTTGACTGAGAGAAAGCTCAACTGACGTGCTGTTTGCCACTTGTGCTTCCTTGGTATTAGGCCGGAATCAGGCTGTGTTTACGTAAGCAGCGCTGTGGATCACTAGTAAATGTCCCAAAAATTTCGGGTGCGCGAACAACTGGCCAAATAAGAAAGGTACCCACACAGGGCGTTATCCAACGAGAACACCATAGGGTGGCTCAGTGACTAAGTCGTTTTGACTGCGAGGACCACAACTAATCCATCACGCTTCACCTGTCACGTTGGGTACTTTGTGGTCACAAATAGCCCGAAAAAAACGTTAACTTCATAACAGTCTATATCAGTCATTGCCACACTTGCAATTACACTACCGCTGGGTCTTGTGTTTGAAAATTTTCAGCAGTATTACTCTAGGATCTTGTTTCACATTGTTGCAGTGGACGGTGCCACAAGCTACTCTCTCACCTGGTCAGGTTCATGATCACTTACACCTACGTATATTTTACTTCACTTCACAGGATTAGTTGTAGTTCATTCCTGTAACATACATATCTTGTTTGCTCTGTCATTTAGGCAGAAAACTAACTTACTGTTATCACGCTATGTTTATCGATATAACAAGTTAGCTTGATCAGACTCTACGTTTCCAATCTGAGCATTCAAAGATATACCTTGTTTGTAGACCAAATGTAACTTATTTTTGCTTGTAGCTTGTTCATTCACATACATATACTTTGATATGAAGCTGAAGGCTGAGGCCGTTGAACGTTTTCGAATTCCGTGAGTACTCATCAGTAGCCAGAGTGAAGAGTACTTTATCCTGGAGTTACTGATAGGATTTAAGTAGGGTTTCTGTGTAGTCCTTAAAACCACCCCACTCAATACCTACGGGCGATTGTGGATCAATTATTGGAAGTAATCAGTTAGTTATGTTCTGTGTGAGGACATTGTAGCGGTACTCCACATGCTGGCTTTATAACCCCGGATATGCTTTTCTTAAGCAAAAGGGGAATTTAAGTTGACTGCTTCGGTTTGAAGATAAACTGCCAGAAAGAGTTCATTTGAATTGAAAGGCTACAGCTTGTGAACATATACAGTGCAACCGCTGATACACGTCTACAATTCGTCTGTCTAATGAATTGCGTGCTTCGTGTTGATCAGCTTTGAGTATACTATTGCTGACAGTGTGAGCATTTCAGCACCGATCCACACTCAGTTGATGTTTCATAAATAGTGCATTATGGTTAACTTGTGTTGACACCACTTACCGCTCTGCCTACTTTGTTATTGTGTAGATTCATTCGATAGCGCACATGGGAACCTCGTTCCATGGTGTCAAGTAAACGGCGGGAGAATCTTCGCCCGAAGTGAACATTATGGTCACATCCTTGCCATTGCCAGTTTGTACTGGACGATTCGCGTCCACGATTGTTGCATGGGCAGTTGTCAATTTGACCAAGACACGCTTCAGCTACCGATTGCACAATCCCCGCATTAATGATGGAATAGACAAAAGCCGTTTGTGGAATCCCTGGGAAAAGAATTTTAGCAAACAAGTTCGAAAGTTAGTTGATAAATGTTGAAGAGCAGTAATAACGTATTCGTTCACAATCACGAGTCGGCAGATGATATATGCCACTGAAGAAGTGTATTTAGCTAGCGCAACGTAAAACTGTCGCATCCTCAATTCGAAATGGGCCTGCTCATCTAATATATATAGCGATCAGTCTGTTGTAGACCAACTGCTGGTGAGGTGGAGTTTACTATAAAGGAATCAGTCTGCTTCATTCACTGTCAAGTGTAGCACTTTTTCTGATTCAGCTTATTCGATAGCTGTGTTGTGGTTTTCTGCTTTGATGAAACGAACGACACTTCAGAAAACTGAAAGGTTTCACCGTTGTACTTTAACCCTTCCCGTTCGTCTTTCAGACAGTGGTCACTGCACTTAACCCGTGATGACCATTCTTTGAAGACAATCACTTTCGTGTAATAAAAACTCCCTTGTGGGATTTCGGACTTAACAGAAACCATCCAACTAGCCTGTCATAAAGGAATAACCAATTAAAATCGGCTCACCTTGTACTAGTTACCCTATTCGTGAAAGCGTTACCATGCTAATCGGGGTGTCAGCGGCCCCGTCTAAACGAACTGAGATTAACGATCAAAAGTGAGCAAAAAATTTCGGATCCGGTTTCTCACACCCACTCAGTTGGTGGTCTTTCTCGCAGTAATTCCTGATGTTCATCCTCAAAACGATATTCATTAACCGGCTTCGTCCTTTTTCTCTTCTTAGCCAGCTAACCAGTCACAGGTTCACACGTGGTTCACCGAAATGTTCTCCCACA
The DNA here is from genome assembly GCA_008508345.1 of Paragonimus westermani. NCBI lineage: Eukaryota > Metazoa > Platyhelminthes > Trematoda > Plagiorchiida > Troglotrematidae > Paragonimus > Paragonimus westermani. The sequence continues at coordinate 107,368 of QNGE01002026.1, read as the reverse complement.
AGTATTCTTTCAGTTCACTTGCAGTTGTGATGACATCTGTATAGACAGAACAGATTGATGCCCATAACAAAGATCAAATGCCTATGTGGTTATTGTGGGCGATGACACATCAGACAGTGGCAACAGAATGAATGAACCGAAATCCAGCCTCATCCAGTGCAATGTATGTCATGTAAACAGGTACCACTGTTGACCGCGTCAACTCACGTAACCAGACTCACAAACTGCTTGCATTCTTCGGGGTAATGTGAATCAATAGTCGCCATCCCGTCCTGTGTGCACATAAACTGTTGACTGTTGCATTTTGTCTGACTGGGAACTGGTCACAGTCCTCGCTTTATTCAAGTCCCAATCGTTGACCATTTATATTGTTGCGTTTATTCGCATGTACTATTTCTTCTGTTTTACATTCATGAAAGAAGAAAGTAAGTGAAATGTGAACATCTAGGAATTTATGTCCTCCATTGTTATTGGCAATTACGAGTTGCTGGACATGTATTTGAGTCACACATCCACTGGAAGTGACCTTCAGAATTTGTGACAAAAATCAAATCGATTTAAGACAATAAACCACACTATGAAAACAACTGGACTAATTCAACTGTACAAATGGATGACAAGTAAACATGCCCGCAGCAGCCTCGGTCGGAGCAGATGGATTATGGAAAATATCTCAGGAGTTGACGTATGACGGACGGTTGTATTTCTCAAGGGAAAGACGTACAATATATTTCTCAGGTGATTGCTATCGCAACTCACATGGAGACAACCTTCTGCAGGAACGGTAGATTCATAGTAATTATTCCCCGGCACTCCGAGTCAGCACATAAATTCGAAGTCTGCATCAAAAGACTAGCTGCTCACAGACGCGGTCCAATTCGGTGCACCTGAATGTTCGCACACGTTGCTGAAAAAGTTTCAGCGCTGGAAAGGCAATGCTGTACTGGGAACCGGCATGCGCCGGTGAGTACGAATGGACAAAGTGAGGATACGGTATTTCCCCAACGGAGTGTGTCATCACGTCAGTTTTTTCACTAAACGATAAAAGCTGCATTCACGAATGAAAGATTTACAAATCAATAAGAGGCTGATCAAAAACCGACAAGTTTCCTGTAGAATCCCAGGCACTTCATGCTATGCTTTTAGGGTTATCGCGCCGTTTGTAGACGCTGACTTGACGTGTTATGGCCATGCCGTGAGAACCATTTGCGTCACTTGGTGCTTCTCAGTTTTGTGGCCTCGTCACTGAGCCGTGCCGTTCCATTTCCTGTCAACATCTTTTAGTTGGTCATTTTATCTTTGATGAAAGCAACTTGTTGCGTTGTCGTGATTGGCGTGGACAGCTCGTCCAAAAATGTTGCCCAGATTGAGGTGCTTTGTGTTCTGAAAACCTGTTTCATCGTGAGAAACGATATTTCCAGCGTGCAGATGCCGTTTAGTTCGGATCCACACAAAACACCCGTATCATACAGGTTTTGGCTAGGTGACCACGCAGTAGGATAACATGATGATACATGTGAGTACAGGCCGAACTGAGCGCAACGCGGTCCCTACACGTATAGCGTTTGTTCGCAAACCGACCTCCATAGGACTGTACAGACAGACTGTAAGTGTAGATGTTTCTGATGGCGGTTTAGAAACGATACTTTCATTCTATCGAAGACAGGTCGTACTTCTGAACACTGAGCTGAATAATTCAATCTGTTTCTGTCTGTCTGTCTGACTTTGGTCATATTGAGTTATGTTCTATCACACTCTTTTCCGCTCGGTTTAGTTCGCGGAACGCCAGCCGTTCCCAACTTGTGTTGTTCGAATTCATAATGCGTGAACCAGATTGCACTGCTGGGACACAAGTAGTTGAATGACTTGCCGGAAATCTGATAAGTGATCAGCTTATAGTACTGACTCTTATTTATGCCGCCTGTGGTGAGAGTGCGGAGGAAACCATCAGGGATTTTAGTACAAAGCTTGTGGGCACGCGATCGATTTCCCGCAAATAAGTTCGAAGCTTGATGGAAAACTTGCTACAACGGGCAGTGTTCATGACCTGCATAAAAATGGCCAGATGCGAATATCAACGGATGACTGCTGTTCTAGTTATGTTCTGCCATGTGGAGCTCCCTCAAACACGGAATCTACAGGAAACGTCCACAAACACTGCAGGAACTCAAGGTGGCCATAGAATCTGATTGCAGTGCAATTTCCTGAACTAATTCGCAACATGTGTTGTCGTCATTCTTATTAAGAACTCTTCGGTGCAAAGAAAGCTTCGGAGGTTATTTTGGATATCTGATGTGAATTTAAGGTCTACGTACTAGTGTAGTTAGCCAAGAACGCGGATGACGCAAGGGTAATTAAATCGATAAAACAATACATGAGTTATGCTCCTCAGTGTGAGAATAAGTCAATCAA
>QNGE01002026.1:89176-104576 GCA_008508345.1 Paragonimus westermani | reverse complement strand
AGAATCATCGGTGCCATAGGTTGCGGTGACGTGACTATATGGCGTTGCGATGTGTACGGCCGCGAATGCGCTGGCCGTTTGGGGTTAGTAGGCCACCAACTTACTCATAGTACACCATCGGCGAAGAGGCGACGAGTACGTTAGGCTCAAGTAGGTTATATAAGCGTATCCATTCTACTCCTGATAACGACTGCATCGGCCAACATGCTGGTCGTTGACAATCAGTCCGCTCTACTTATAGAAACATGAGTGTCTGCGGTCTTCTCTCCGTTCTTCTCTTCAGCTTTGTTGGTGTATTTTATGGTGAATGGTCTGCCCGGCTCTTCATAGTTCAATGAGAATTTTGCTTTTCATCCCTATCTTCTTTGGGATGCACTAGCTTGCACTCCTATACTTTAATGCTTCTTGTGTTACACTTCAAAAATCTTTCTTCTCAGTGTAGATCTCGTCATTGCAGCCTCTCTCTCTGTTTAGTTTCCGAGAGATAGGGGGTTCCTTTCCTTATTGGTCAATCAAGTGGCTAACCAGCATTGGCCGGTTGGACAGGAAGGTCCCACTGGCACACCTCCCGGTCTTATTCCTTCGGGTTTACACTGGATATGTGGTGTGTGGGTGGAACTGCAAGTGGTGCAGCGCAAGCCAACTACAGTGATGGATAAGCACAGGCGTTCTTTGGCTTCGGTCACTGTGACAGACTAATCTGAATCGGATGCCGCCAACCGTGTCACGCACTACCTGTCGGTATAAGCATTTGAATCAAATGCTGTGGATGAGAGCCGATTCTGTCTCCTATGTAGGTCCTGCAATATCCAAAGCCCATAAAAGCCATGGTTACACAATGCAGACTAAATATCGAAATGCAACGGCCGTCGCGCAAGATAAACCAGGTCGTCCTGTCCGGTGTTTGTAGCAGGGTGAATGGGCGAAAATATACTATCGCTGAATCCTCCCCCCCTCTACTACTGGTCTCGCTAGCATGAACCCCAAGGCAGTTAATGTTCATTGAAGTCTCAGTAACACCACTAGGAACCCGATACACTCCCGGGGATGCAAGGCAATCTGTGCTGGAACATGGAATGTGCGCACGTTACTGGGTGGTTGCAACGTCAAAGGGCCGCCGAAACAGCGAACCACCTTGATCGCTATGGAACTGACGCAGTGAGTGTTACAAAGTATGCAGACCAAGGTGAGTTGCAAGAAGCAAGTGCTGGGTACACCTTCTACTGGATAGGTTAACCGACAAACGGTCCTCGGGAAAATGGTGTCTGTTTCGCAACCGCTGATCATATCCATGTTTTGATGATAGACGAAGCACAAGGCATCAGCACTCCAGTCCTCTCGATCCGTCTGCTACTTGGTAGTGGAATGTATGCCAAATTTGCTAGCGCCTATGGTCTATGTGTCACACTAATGATACGAGGGACCAACTCTACGATCAGCTGTTCATCACAATCCGGTGGGCGCCGGTGAGTGATCGACTATTTGTTGTGGGTAACTCGAACGCTCGAGTAGGGCATGACTTAGTAAACTGACCGGCAGTCATCGGACCCCAAGGTATTGGTTCACTCTACGGGAACAGTGATCTTCCACCTCACTTGTATCATACTCACGAGCTGGCTATCACGAATACCCGATTCCAGCTGGATGTGGGCAACATCACGATGTGGACTCACCCACGAAGCGGTCATCACTGTTTGCAACACACAACAATGTGGTTACCTCCAACTTGGTACGAGAAGAGACTGTCGCATTGGCCACTCCTACACTGGACCCGGACAATGAAAACAAGAGAGCAACATTCCTGAGTGTTCACCGTCAACTGACCGAACGTGTTCACGGAATCAAGAACAGCTGGTGGAGGAAGTAAGGTGAACGAATGCAGAGCTGTGCCAATCACTCTTAGTCGTGGACACCGGCCGTTCGTACACCCATCCGGAAAACGTTATGAAAGTGTGGTACAAACATTTCGGCAGCCTACTAAACCGCCTGATACCATTGACTGGTTGACCGTGAACAGCCTCCTGCAGCAAGCTATCAAATATTCACTTGGCCTAGCCCCAGTTTTGCCAGAGTTGCGTAGAGAGATTGGATAACTGCGCAACGAACAGGCTGCAGGTGAGGGTGATTCGCCAGGGTGAATCCTGAAGAATGTCGGACCAGCGCTGGAATGCGTTCGGCTCTAGCTAGTTCATTCCATCAGGGAGCAAGAAGAAATATCACGACATTTCAAAGATGCCCTCATGGTACTTTTGTTTAAAGGTGAGGGTAGCGAGTAATGCCTCAACAGTTATTTGGATATCAGTCTGTTGAGCTGCACGGACAAGGTGCTTGTCCAAATCCTTCTGAACTGGCTGAATACGAAGGTCTAGGAGACAAATGTTCCTGAGGAGCAGTCTAGATTCCGGGCGAGTCGGAGTACGACCGACCTGGTGTTTGCTGCTCAACAGATTCAGGAGAAGTGCCGGTGGTGCAACCAGCCCCTGTATGCTCTCTTCGTGGAAGTTACCGAGGTGTTTGAGTCCGTGAGCCACAAGGCGTTGTGGAAAGTGCTTGGTAAGTCTGGATGTCCGAGTAAGTTCGTCAACTTGATTAGAATGTTGAATGTGTGGGATGAAGGTGAAGGTATGATCGTGTGGATCGACCTCTGATGGTTTTGACATTGACACTGGCGTGAAGCAGGATTGTGTCGTAACCACAACCCCACTTAGTTTATATTCGGCTGCCATACTAACGGGTGGTTTTCATGACTCTGGAGAGAATGGTGTTGAGGTGGAGTACCGCACGGACGGGCACCTATTGGATACTGCACGTTACGGCGCCCGAACCCAATTACATACCTCAATGGTGCGCATGCTTCTGTTCGGAGATGACAGCGCGCCGTTCGCACACAGCGAGGACGAACCTCAGCAACTGGCCACGGCTTCTGCGATCGCGACATCCAAGTTTGGATTGAATATCAACATAAGTAAGATATTTTCTCTCAACCTTCTCCAGGCGTCTGATATTCATACCACTGATGAAGCTGTCGACAGCTGAGCAGACTTCTGCTATTTGAATGGAAACTTGCCAACAGATTTTCCGGCGGATCGTCGATTACGAGTTGGTATAGCGAAGGCTAGTGCTGACTTCGGACGTCTTTAAAGAGGTGTTTGGAATAACCACAACCTGACGACAAGCATTAATATGTGTATCTGCTGTTTAGTAGTGCTGTCCGTACTGCTACACGGCAATGTAACTTGGACATTGCATCAGCGGAAAGTACGCTATCTGAACCGTTCTCATTCGCAGTGTTCAAGAGACATCCTGGGTGTACGGTGATCGGACGTGGTTCTGAGCACTGAGGCACTGTGGCGAGCAAGCATGGACGGAATGGAATCCATGTTGATGCTGAATCGGCTTCGTTGGTTAGGTCACGTCCGTCGGATGGGTGATGACTGTATTCCAAAACAGCTTGTGCACGGACAACTGAAATCAGGTGAGCGAAATCCAGATGGTCAAANGAATCCATGTTGATGCTGAATCGGCTTCGTTGGTTAGGTCACGTCCGTCGGATGGGTGATGACTGTATTCCAAAACAGCTTGTGCACGGACAACTGAAATCAGGTGAGCGAAATCCAGATGGTCAAACGCGGAGATACCAGATGTTATCCACGTAAGTCTTTCACGCTGCAATATTGGGTTTCGATGTTTGGACAACCTGGCGTTGAACCAGACAGTCTGGAGACATATCGTCCGGACGTGTGTCCGCAATTTCAGTGTACATCTATTGCGCTGCTGTGAACGGAACTGGGTGGTGCGCAAGAGAATCATCGGTGCCATAGGTCGTGGTGACGTGAGTAGATGGCGTTGTGATGTGTGCGGTCGCGAATGCGTAGGCCATTTTGGATTAATGGGTCACCAACGTATTCACAGTACACCATCGGCTAAGAGACAAAATTTATGTCAGAATCAAGTTGGTTATATCAGTTATATCCATTTTTTCTTGTTCACATCAATCAATGACTGCCGCTTGGAACTCACCAGCTGTCTGCATTTTCGGAAACCTGGATTTCTGTGGTTTTCCACCTTTCCTTTTCCTTAACTTTGTTGGTCTACTGTATGGCGAATATTCTGTCTGTTTTCCTCCAGCCCAATCTTGTATTTTGATTTCATTTCATATCCTCTCTCGAGTGCACTAACACTAATGCCTTTTGCGTTGTATTTTCACTATTTGAATTGATTGACTTATTCTCACACTGAGGAGCATAACTCATGTATTGTTTTATCGATTTAATTACCCTTGCGTCATCCGCGTTCTTGGCTAACTACACTAGTACGTAGACCTTAAATTCACATCAGATATCCAAAATAACCTCCGAAGCTTTCTTTGCACCGAAGAGTTCTTAATAAGAATGACGACAACACATGTTGCGAATTAGTTCAGGAAATTGCACTGCAATCAGATTCTATGGCCACCTTGAGTTCCTGCAGTGTTTGTGGACGTTTCCTGTAGATTCCGTGTTTGAGGGAGCTCCACATGGCAGAACATAACTAGAACAGCAGTCATCCGTTGATATTCGCATCTGGCCATTTTTATGCAGGTCATGAACACTGCCCGTTGTAGCAAGTTTTCCATCAAGCTTCGAACTTATTTGCGGGAAATCGATCGCGTGCCCACAAGCTTTGTACTAAAATCCCTGATGGTTTCCTCCGCACTCTCACCACAGGCGGCATAAATAAGAGTCAGTACTATAAGCTGATCACTTATCAGATTTCCGGCAAGTCATTCAACTACTTGTGTCCCAGCAGTGCAATCTGGTTCACGCATTATGAATTCGAACAGCACAAGTTGGGAACGGCTGGCGTTCCGCGAACTAAACCGAGCGGAAAAGAGTGTGATAGAACATAACTCAATATGACCAAAGTCAGACAGACAGACAGAAACAGATTGAATTATTCAGCTCAGTGTTCAGAAGTACGACCTGTCTTCGATAGAATGAAAGTATCGTTTCTAAACCGCCATCAGAAACATCTACACTTACAGTCTGTCTGTACAGTCCTATGGAGGTCGGTTTGCGAACAAACGCTATACGTGTAGGGACCGCGTTGCGCTCAGTTCGGCCTGTACTCACATGTATCATCATGTTATCCTACTGCGTGGTCACCTAGCCAAAACCTGTATGATACGGGTGTTTTGTGTGGATCCGAACTAAACGGCATCTGCACGCTGGAAATATCGTTTCTCACGATGAAACAGGTTTTCAGAACACAAAGCACCTCAATCTGGGCAACATTTTTGGACGAGCTGTCCACGCCAATCACGACAACGCAACAAGTTGCTTTCATCAAAGATAAAATGACCAACTAAAAGATGTTGACAGGAAATGGAACGGCACGGCTCAGTGACGAGGCCACAAAACTGAGAAGCACCAAGTGACGCAAATGGTTCTCACGGCATGGCCATAACACGTCAAGTCAGCGTCTACAAACGGCGCGATAACCCTAAAAGCATAGCATGAAGTGCCTGGGATTCTACAGGAAACTTGTCGGTTTTTGATCAGCCTCTTATTGATTTGTAAATCTTTCATTCGTGAATGCAGCTTTTATCGTTTAGTGAAAAAACTGACGTGATGACACACTCCGTTGGGGAAATACCGTATCCTCACTTTGTCCATTCGTACTCACCGGCGCATGCCGGTTCCCAGTACAGCATTGCCTTTCCAGCGCTGAAACTTTTTCAGCAACGTGTGCGAACATTCAGGTGCACCGAATAAAAAGGAACAGTTGTTAGAGGAGCAGGCGAACGATCGTACGAAGTACTAAGTACTAATCAAGGACTACTGCGAAGAAACAGGGTGCACTTGCGTAAAGGATCCACGTCGACACTGGATAATAGTTCTAGCCTAATCGAGAACAATCGGGAACATGAATTCGTATTGAGAAACCGAAAGATCCCCAAAGTTATTTAAAAAACAGCGAAGGATGTGGACGGTGCCAACCAATAAGAACGCAAGCCAATCAAAGTCAAGGAAGTTATTTTTGTCTCATATATATTGATTCGCATTAAGACATTATTGAGATTCAATCTGTCGTGTAGTGAATACACCGTTCTTGATATCACCACTTGACTTCTTCTACAAAGATATTGTCATATTGGCCACTCCTGCAATGAACCCGGACAAAGAAAACAAGAAAGCAACATTCCTGAGTGTTCACCAAATCAAGGACAGCTGGTGAAGGAAGTAAATTGAACGAATGCAGAGCTGCGCCGACCACCCACAACACAAGGAGTTCTACCATTCGCTTAGGGCGATCTACGGCCTATCTATTCAGTCTACCAAAGCACTCTTAGACTTGCACACAGGCCGTTCGTACAACCATCCGCAGAACGTTATGAAAGTGTGGTACAAACATTTCGGCAGTCTACTAAACCGGCCTGGTACCATTGACTGGTTGACCGTGAACAGCCTCCTGCAGCAAGCTATCAAATATTCACTTGGCCTAGCCCCAGAGTTGCCAGAGTTGCATAGAGAGATTGGATAACTGCGCAACGAACAGGCTGCAGGTGAGGGTGATTCGCCAGGGTGAATCCTGAAGAATGTCGGACCAGCGCTGGAACGTGTTCGGCTCTAGCTACTTCATTCCATCAGGGAGCAGGAAGAAATACCACGACATTACAAAGATGCCCTCATGGTACTTTTGTTTAAAGGTGAGGGTAGCGAGTAATGCCTCAACAGTTATTTGGATATCAGTCTGTTGAGCTGCACGGACAAGGTGCTTGTCCAAATCCTTCTGAACTGGCTGAATACGAAGGTCTAGGAGACAAATGTTCCTGAGGAGCAGTCTAGATTCCGGGCGAGTCGGAGTACGACCGACCTGGTGTTTGCTGCTCAACAGATTCAGGAGAAGTGCCGGTGGTGCAACCAGCCCCTGTATGCTCTCTTCGTGGAAGTTACCGAGGTGTTTGAGTCCGTGAGCCACAAGGCGTTGTGGAAAGTGCTTGGTAAGTCTGGATGTCCGAGTAAGTTCGTCAACTTGATTAGAATGTTGAATGTGTGGGATGAAGGTGAAGGTATGATCGTGTGGATCGACCTCTGATGGTTTTGACATTGACACTGGCGTGAAGCAGGATTGTGTCGTAACCACAACCCCACTTAGTTTATATTCGGCTGCCATACTAACGGGTGGTTTTCATGACTCTGGAGAGAATGGTGTTGAGGTGGAGTACCGCACGGACGGGCACCTATTGGATACTGCACGTTACGGCGCCCGAACCCAATTACATACCTCAATGGTGCGCATGCTTCTGTTCGGAGATGACAGCGCGCCGTTCGCACACAGCGAGGACGAACCTCAGCAACTGGCCACGGCTTCTGCGATCGCGACATCCAAGTTTGGATTGAATATCAACATAAGTAAGATATTTTCTCTCAACCTTCTCCAGGCGTCTGATATTCATACCACTGATGAAGCTGTCGACAGCTGAGCAGACTTCTGCTATTTGAATGGAAACTTGCCAACAGATTTTCCGGCGGATCGTCGATTACGAGTTGGTATAGCGAAGGCTAGTGCTGACTTCGGACGTCTTTAAAGAGGTGTTTGGAATAACCACAACCTGACGACAAGCATTAATATGTGTATCTGCTGTTTAGTAGTGCTGTCCGTACTGCTACACGGCAATGTAACTTGGACATTGCATCAGCGGAAAGTACGCTATCTGAACCGTTCTCATTCGCAGTGTTCAAGAGACATCCTGGGTGTACGGTGATCGGACGTGGTTCTGAGCACTGAGGCACTGTGGCGAGCAAGCATGGACGGAATGGAATCCATGTTGATGCTGAATCGGCTTCGTTGGTTAGGTCACGTCCGTCGGATGGGTGATGACTGTATTCCAAAACAGCTTGTGCACGGACAACTGAAATCAGGTGAGCGAAATCCAGATGGTCAAACGCGGAGATACCAGATGTTATCCACGTAAGTCTTTCACGCTGCAATATTGGGTTTCGATGTTTGGACAACCTGGCGTTGAACCAGACAGTCTGGAGACATATCGTCCGGACGTGTGTCCGCAATTTCAGTGTACATCTATTGCGCTGCTGTGAACGGAACTGGGTGGTGCGCAAGAGAATCATCGGTGCCATAGGTCGTGGTGACGTGAGTAGATGGCGTTGTGATGTGTGCGGTCGCGAATGCGTAGGCCATTTTGGATTAATGGGTCACCAACGTATTCACAGTACACCATCGGCTAAGAGACAAAATTTATGTCAGAATCAAGTTGGTTATATCAGTTATATCCATTTTTTCTTGTTCACATCAATCAATGACTGCCGCTTGGAACTCACCAGCTGTCTGCATTTTCGGAAACCTGGATTTCTGTGGTTTTCCACCTTTCCATTTCCTTAACTTTGTTGGTCTACTGTATGGCGAATATTCTGTCTGTTTTCCTCCAGCCCAATCTTGTATTTTGATTTCATTTCATATCCTCTCTCGAGTGCACTAACACTAATGCCTTTTGCGTTGTATTTTCACTATTTGAATTGATTGACTTATTCTCACACTGAGGAGCATAACTCATGTATTGTTTTATCGATTTAATTACCCTTGCGTCATCCGCGTTCTTGGCTAACTACACTAGTACGTAGACCTTAAATTCACATCAGATATCCAAAATAACCTCCGAAGCTTTCTTTGCACCGAAGAGTTCTTAATAAGAATGACGACAACACATGTTGCGAATTAGTTCAGGAAATTGCACTGCAATCAGATTCTATGGCCACCTTGAGTTCCTGCAGTGTTTGTGGACGTTTCCTGTAGATTCCGTGTTTGAGGGAGCTCCACATGGCAGAACATAACTAGAACAGCAGTCATCCGTTGATATTCGCATCTGGCCATTTTTATGCAGGTCATGAACACTGCCCGTTGTAGCAAGTTTTCCATCAAGCTTCGAACTTATTTGCGGGAAATCGATCGCGTGCCCACAAGCTTTGTACTAAAATCCCTGATGGTTTCCTCCGCACTCTCACCACAGGCGGCATAAATAAGAGTCAGTACTATAAGCTGATCACTTATCAGATTTCCGGCAAGTCATTCAACTACTTGTGTCCCAGCAGTGCAATCTGGTTCACGCATTATGAATTCGAACAACACAAGTTGGGAACGGCTGGCGTTCCGCGAACTAAACCGAGCGGAAAAGAGTGTGATAGAACATAACTCAATATGACCAAAGTCAGACAGACAGACAGAAACAGATTGAATTATTCAGCTCAGTGTTCAGAAGTACGACCTGTCTTCGATAGAATGAAAGTATCGTTTCTAAACCGCCATCAGAAACATCTACACTTACAGTCTGTCTGTACAGTCCTATGGAGGTCGGTTTGCGAACAAACGCTATACGTGTAGGGACCGCGTTGCGCTCAGTTCGGCCTGTACTCACATGTATCATCATGTTATCCTACTGCGTGGTCACCTAGCCAAAACCTGTATGATACGGGTGTTTTGTGTGGATCCGAACTAAACGGCATCTGCACGCTGGAAATATCGTTTCTCACGATGAAACAGGTTTTCAGAACACAAAGCACCTCAATCTGGGCAACATTTTTGGACGAGCTGTCCACGCCAATCACGACAACGCAACAAGTTGCTTTCATCAAAGATAAAATGACCAACTAAAAGATGTTGACAGGAAATGGAACGGCACGGCTCAGTGACGAGGCCACAAAACTGAGAAGCACCAAGTGACGCAAATGGTTCTCACGGCATGGCCATAACACGTCAAGTCAGCGTCTACAAACGGCGCGATAACCCTAAAAGCATAGCATGAAGTGCCTGGGATTCTACAGGAAACTTGTCGGTTTTTGATCAGCCTCTTATTGATTTGTAAATCTTTCATTCGTGAATGCAGCTTTTATCGTTTAGTGAAAAAACTGACGTGATGACACACTCCGTTGGGGAAATACCGTATCCTCACTTTGTCCATTCGTACTCACCGGCGCATGCCGGTTCCCAGTACAGCATTGCCTTTCCAGCGCTGAAACTTTTTCAGCAACGTGTGCGAACATTCAGGTGCACCGAAGTGGACCGCTTTGGTCAGATCACTGGAGCGATGGCACTGTGCTACCTTACTGGTTATACGCGTACACCCCTACACAGCCAGCTAACCGGGCTGGGGATTCAGCCGTTTGTCGTGCCCGTTCGCTCACCTGCATTGGTTATGGGGCCTGACTGTTCGGTAAACCGTTTGGTCCAGACTTCGGATTTTGGTGATAGGTCTGATACCCTGATCCTACGGTAGGTTGTTTGGTTGTGCTTCTTTTGCCTGAGCGATTACATTCGTGTATTCATGTTTGCTTATAAGGACTGAGTTTGTAATACATTTATCGATTTCAAGTGTTTGTCAGTATTTGTAAATTCGTTGTGATTCTGTCACGTTACGAACGTGCCAAGGTGAACGTGATTGGAAAAGTGGATTGTCTGCGTCACTTGATTTGCCGACTGATCAAGCTTCTGGTGCATTCCAAGCCATATACTACAGTGGTAGAGCTTTTTACTCAAAACAGGCTTAATGCTTACTGTCCAAAATTGTAGAATTTGCAGTCGGTCCTGGCAACAGTTGCTACTTTAGGTTCTTCACCTTGTCGCATAGCCTATCATCAAACATGCTGTCGTAGATAGGATCTGTTGAAGAGTTTGCCCCTAAGAGAAGGCATGAGTTTGATCGTTTTAATATATGTTCTTTAAACCTTGGCAAAAGCAAGTTTCAGTATCCTGGCAAAACTTCTCTGATCTCGGATACCACTCTGTCGGCAGATAAATGCTGTCGCTTAGTCTCCAAATTCTCAATAAAATTTTCAATAACAGACGATTGGCAGAGTCTCCTTACAACTACACAGAGAATCTCCATGTATCGACTACTAGTTGCTGTTGATGACGCCTTCTCAAACATAGATCCAACGCGTAACCATTTTTGAATCAGCATTCCATGAAGACACCGTTCTTACTCGTTAAAACGAAAACTATTTGCAGTTGACATAAATCCGTATAACCATGTGCTCCGGTTGATTTATCTTGTCGGATTTCATCATTAGGTATAATGTTCGATATTAATGAACAATCCACTTTTGCTTATCATCATTATATAATGACAGGAACAGTAATACGATAAATAAAAAAACGGCAGAACATGAGTTGTGTATTTCCTTGTAGTTGACATCGAGTTTTCTGTAAATTTTTGATAAACGAAATCTACTATTTTAAACGCAGACTTAAAATTATTATGGATACCTTTTAACAGAACATTTCCAAATAGTACGGTGCCTTCGTCGGGTACTTGGCTACAATTCCATCGTTCATTACGGAATTGATATCGACATTCGGCGACAGCGCGACGTACTCCGATCACTGCCGCCTCGAATAAAGCCAAATTGAATGTACCGTCACCTCGTCCGGGAAGAGTTTCAGCCATGAATTGTTTCCATTGCTTTGGAGACATCAGTTGGCGGTAAGTTTCAATGCGTTCACGGAGTTTATCATGTACCCATACGCTTGGAACAGCTTGTGTCGGCTGGCAAAGGAATAGTTGTAACTACACTGATGAAGTGTCTTTAGGCATGAAATATATGAGATCCTAGAAACTGTAGACAGAAACCACTTACCATTCTCTGATGCCTTCGCCAACCAAATACTGTCGGATTAGTCAATTCAGACCCCATCTCCTGCATAGTCTTTGGTTCTCGTGATGGGGCACGTCCGAAAGACCGTCTCCAGGGTAGGTTCTCTTTTTGTCCGATAAGGTGATTTATATCTACGCTGCCCACAGAGGTGCGATGGAATTTATTTTGTTGTTCTACTGTGAGTGGATGAGAGTGCAACAGTTTTGCGATGGTATCCAACCTTTAGAAAAAGTATAGAAAGAATGACAAGATTATCAACCACCCTAGTTTATCACTGATCACTCTGAACAGAAATTAGACAACTGAATTCTTCGTCTTCCGTAGCATTCAAACTGAAACATTTGAAGTATTAATACTTGTATTCGTCGTCAGAACATGAAAGGCAAACTCGATGTCATACTGACCGAACTAGCTCCTATTCAAAATTAGTAACTAAGTACTGTGTACGATACCATTCAGAATTAAAACTGTATTTTGAACATTGCTGATGAGCAATAGCGAGAGCAATGCTCCATTCTCTTCGAGAGAGGTTCGGTAACGTTCATTTGATCAGGCTACATCAGTCAGCTCCCCGACGAATCATCTGTAATCAGCAGTACACGCGGCAACTTAGGTGAAGTCTATGTCTTCAATCTGACAGACAACTCCTGACCATAGGAGTGGTAAGTGAAACCAACCTCGTAGCCATTGTGTGGCTTCCCAAGGCGTCATGGAGTCGTACGCATTAGGCAAAAGCAAACATGTCTCACTGTAACGTTTCATATACCGCAAGCACAGTTATTAACAAACAGGTTCCTTCGTCAGAGCACAAACCGGGGCTCAGTTCCCTCTCATGACAAAAATATGAATTACTGACAACCAGTGCCGAGAGCGAAATTCGAGCCGTGGTCTATTCGAAAAAACGTGACTTTACTTTATCTGGCTCTAAGGGCTGCAATCAATCTGTATTCAACGTGTATCAACCAAATTCACAGCTACTCATCCTCAAGACTTTCACTTGCCTAATCTCATGATCGCAAGTATTGGAACTGAAAATAAAGTTTTTGGCAAAGTGTCTCCTGGAATTTACTGGTATTAAAATGTCTCGTGTATGAAGTGGCAAAATATATGTAACCGGAAAGACAGCACATCAGAAGATGCGCATGGGTACCTGGTTCAATTTCACAGATACCCAACCCTTTCGAAAACAACAGTGAATAACTAAACTACTGTTTCAACGTGAGAAAACTCTTCGACTGAAGGTATGCCACTCTTCAATCAATTCGTAATGGTTACGGTCTCTAAAAATTCTTATATCTGCAAAATAAGGCGGAATAAGTACAATTCAGTAACAAGTTGGTGGGATCCCTACCGGAATGATCCAGTGGATGTTTGTTGGGGGACTGTGGCAAAAAATGAAACACGCCTTCATAAATGTGACTGTGAAGCCAAGTAAAAGTCTATCCAGTAGTGGTATTATGGGTCCTGTCAGTTAGAACCTGTAACCCACGCGGCTGCTTTTTGGAACTTCCCAGATAATCTTTTAGTTCACTAAATGCTACATAAAACTACACCGTACGTGAAACTTGTACGGACATCCGTTTCTCTGCACGTCTTGTTTGAGTTCACACGGGCACGGTTACAAAATACACATATCTAGAAGCACGCCATTCCTTGTCAGTTGACATGCTTAAAGCGGTATAATGATTTAGAATTTGCTAGTTTGCCCCGTATCCGATTACTCCGGTCTGAGTCTGTGGTTCTAGCTAGTCTGAGTTCTTAGCGGTGTTCAGTTTAGTAAGGTGCCCGGTTTCATATGGGTTTTCGCCACTGCAAAAGTTATCGAAACAGTTAGGGGATGTATGGTGGTTGATGATTGCACGTACTACCATATAGGATCACTGAAAGTGAATATCAGTTTGGTGTGCAAAAGACTGGGAGAATAGTAATGGTGAGTACGTGGTTCCAAGATGGACGTTACTGATTAAGAAGTCCAATTATATTAGGACATGCAACTGTCTTAATGAGTAAGCTATGCTAGGGTTGGATTAAGCGCTTAGGCTAGTAATGATAGTAACCGCGAGCCAGGAATATTGAAAGTATCGTAGTCCAAGTTTGTGAATAACCAACAAACGGAAGGCATCGTGGCAACTGTTAGTAGACCAGCAGATTCCGGCAACTGTGTTGTTGCTAGCTCCTACGAAAGTGAATTCCAGATGGCCCAAAAATGAAAAAGGGAACTGGATCTCCTGCGTGGACGGTTGCTGAGCGTTAAAATCAGCTCGTATCGATAACCCTCGCAGTACACAATGTCCTATTGGTGTAGTTGGACCCACTAAGTAGTGACATCAAGATCTGACAATCTCTTAAGAGTCTGAGAACGTATAAAAACACATCCGCCGTCGTCATGACCGCATCGTACGAATTGGACTTTCTAACTTCTGGATAGCTGTTCGCTAGATAGTCTCAAGTAAGATTGTTTTCTTTGTCCGATGGCAAGCAGGTGCCTAAACCCTAGCCTCCAGCCTTAGTGGTCATGCGTGTGTGCTTTAGGGATTGGTAAAATAATAAATGAATTCTTTTGCGAGACTCTCTTAAGCGTACCTAATCGGCCGCTTACTTTTTGCACTAGCCTGTTCCAGCCGAAAATGATCGATATCATTTTGTCCAGATCCCTGTATGAAGTTGGCGTGGTTAACATGACGTCCTCTATGCAGTACGACCCAGAGTCGGAAGATGGGATGTACATCACTTCATGGTTCGCAATGTTACTTAATTAACGATAACACCCAGATCATTTTGGATGGTAGCTGTGTTCGTCTAGACCAACAGTGCTTACCATACTTTCGCGTTACCTGCATTTTTGAGCATTGAGGAACTGACAGTGGTTAATGGGAGGCAAATCACGAAGAGAAGACACAGCTTTGGACTGGCGTTTGACTGGGTGCGCAAATTGGAATGAAAAGACCATCACTGCTTCGCAAAATGTACGTTCAGTTTGTCCGGCAGTTTTGTGTTTGTTGGTCAGAAGGCATTTAAGTTCATGCAGACAAGTTCGCGGTTGTTGTGTATCAGGTAGGTGCATGTGGTGGACTTTGAACACATAGCCCAATAATTAACCGCCGACTGTTGAAGTTGTAATAAATCACTTCATCTGTGAGCTGTTTTTACCATTTACTTCGGACTCATTTGGCTCCACAGATTAACCCGTTCTTTGATGGACTTTAATGAGTGAACTGTCTGCTTGTGTTACCACATACAAAATGACAAGGACTTATCACATAGATGGCTGGATATTCGGCAATTATACATAGCGGTTATAAAAACTGTACAACAAGAACACATTTGAAAATTTTCAGGTCCACAGTGAGATAAAATAGAGAACATTACATAACGGCTTGCTGACAAACCGTTCTTCTAACCTCGAAGGTTTGTTTTTGTTAGAAACTCGACCTATTCCAAATGACTGAATTGTACTTCATTACATGTATGACGTCTTACTCTCATTTGCAGTTCGGTTGTTTGTTTGCAAGGTGTAGGCACCTTGATGCTGAATGTTTGAATATGGACGTAGTCATTTAGTTAGGTCCCTTCCCGTCCCCTTCTTTTTTCCGTCTCTCTCTTCCTATACAGGGTTTGCTTTTTCTTCATGGTTGTGTGGCAGTTAAGCATTAGTGTGAACCACTGATGTATTGCTGTCTATGATGTTGTTGTTGTTGTTGTTGATGATGATGATGTTGATGATGATGATGATGTTGTTGTTGTTGTTGTTG